>JAXGGA010003213.1:0-106465 GCA_038373865.1 Uloborus plumipes | reverse complement strand
GTTGCACTAATTTTAATATTTCAAGCATGGCTTTATATTAAATTATTTATTTAATTATTTTATAAATATTTAACTGTTAATAAGGTAAAATGGAATTCGATGCTGAAATTAATAGCTCTTTATCACCATGCTCAGTTAGTAGCCCATCAAATGAAATTTGTCATAAAGTATCCTACATCAAACGAAAAGACCTCATTTATTTTCCTGATATTCATGTGATATTCAAGAAATTCTTCAATTAAAAACAGGACTATCCCAATCACAAGATTGGGTATTGCTTATAATATAACTATTTAGAGCTCATTTATGTTAATTAATTTCTCAAGAATGTATTTAGTGCTTTATAATTATGAATGCATAATGCTCAGGCATCAGAGAAATACTTTTTCTTTTTTTCATCAATTATCTAATTTATTGTTCAATGATTTAATAAATTAAATTTCATGACATATTGAGTAGATAATACAGCTAATAATAAATATATAATTATTTTTTGGTTTAATTAATTTTAAGTCCATGAGAGGGGGAACAAAAGCATATGGTCGTCGCGAAAAACATGCATATACTGTCAGCAGGATATCTCTTAATGGGAGAAATAACCAAAAGTAAACTCTTTTCCTGTGAATAGCTAACTTATCAGTGGCTTGTTTAAAAAAAAATTAAAGTTTCTACTGCTCCCCCTTTATGAGAAAAATGGCTGCCAAGATGGCCAAAAACGCATTTTTTGCCTTACGGCTTATCTTTAAGCTAAAATATTTCCAAGAAGGAGTGAGAAACCCAAAAAATTTATTGCGTAGCAATTTACAGGGAGGATCTGTACACTACCAGAAAGTGAGAAAACCTTTGGTTTTGTTTGCCTTTTTTTGTAATAAATGCCTGAATTTTAGCAAAATCTGCAAAATCAAGTTTTTGTGGTGACAACTTCAAAGAGCCCTGTACCTTGGCAATTTTCATTATGAACGTTCTAGTATTTTTTTTTCAGAATGCCTGGAGTAACTAGTTTCCATAGATATCTAACACTTTTATTTTGCATGAGTATGATTTTTTATAAAAAAATGATTAAATAACATCACTTTTTTAGTATTTTGACGTGGCGGACAAACTTTGAGGGCATGTATCTCAGAAAATAAGTGGAGCAGGTAACTTTCCTTTTGGGCTTTTTCATACCTCTATACCATCAATCTGTGTACCAAATTAAAAAAAAATCCGAGTCGGTCGTGCGACCCCCATTCGGTGATTTGGTATGGAATCGGTCAAGAATAAATAATAATAAAAAATAATTGTAAAAGAAAATTAAAAATATTACCATCTATTGTACACAACATAATCTGATCTTAACTCAATTGAAAGACCATTTCTGAATTGCTTCTACTTCCAAAGTTTTATTGTACACAGGTAATGTTTTTCAACACATATTTAGTTATCGGTGACGTTAATATTAAAAGTTAAAATATGATTGCAATTATTTCCCTCAAAAAATCTATCTTAAAACTAAATTCTCTTCTCGTTTTCCTGCAATTTTTTGCTGCATAACTAGAAGATGAAACAGTACAAACACCCCTGCATTTGCTGCATTAAAGTGCCACTTAAGCAAAACAAATTCAAACAAAAGTTTTGAACAACTACGAACAACAACCCACTCACTTCATTAATCATATATTATCTCTTTCTATGCGAATATTCTTGCGTTTCTGTATGTAAACACAATTGACGAATGCTGCGAAAATATTGCTATAACCCATTAATTTAGCGGGCCATTTACATAATTTTACCAAAACTGTCTTCTAATTCTCATGAATGATTATGATAGTTTTGTAATAACCGAAATATCCTTTTTTCGAATGCATATTTCATAGGTCCGTAAGTAGAGATTATGTATGGTGTCGCTGTAATGATGTTTGAAATCGAATTTGTAAAAACAAAAAGAGTTTTCACTTTGGTAAAAACTCTTAACGAATGGTTTTAACATTCAGGTCTCTTCAGGGAACAAGGCCGGATCCACAGTTTTTTCAAGAAAGGAGCGTTGCCTTTTTCTTACTTACTTTTTAATATGCGTACTAGTCTTCAAACTCTGTTTACAAAGGATTCAGACTTCAATTCAGAAATATTTCCGAAAGAGATTCCGTACTCACTGAAACTGGCTGAATTTGGCGACTTTTCTTAAAACTTCGGCATACTCTAAGACTTCATATTTCAACTGCGGGGCCCCTAAGGCAAATGATTCATGCTTCCAGAAAACTGTTTCGCAATGCACATTCAACTGCTACTATACTCGGTTACTTTAAAACAGAAGTATCAAGTTTAAAAATTTTGCGTCGTCTCCGTGGAAACCGTACGAAAAAAACAGCTTCAATTTTTTATGCACTGCTATTG
This sequence comes from Uloborus plumipes, assembly GCA_038373865.1. NCBI lineage: Eukaryota > Metazoa > Arthropoda > Arachnida > Araneae > Uloboridae > Uloborus > Uloborus plumipes. Next base: position 104,092 of record JAXGGA010003213.1, on the reverse strand, counting down.
AGGCATTTCATTTACTTTATGTTTATCGAATTAGGCTTACGCTTTTATTTATATCCTCGTGTCTCAGTTATTTCTCAACGTTTTCTAACATATCTAGTCATACATTAATACAGCAAAAAATTCAAAGGAAAAGTTGTGCTCTTTTCCCGTTGACTTTTGAATAAAATAATAGTTTACACACAAAGCAATTTAAACCGCTTGCATTTAATCATTGTTGCAAAAGCTAAGTGGGGGAAAAGTTCAAAGCGCGTAACTATGACAACCATCACCGGAAAAGTGCGGCGAGGGGGAAATTCATTTTACTTTGAGACGCCAGGCTCTTGTTACATAGGGCATAAATTATTTAGCAATGAAAAATTGAAATATTATATTTTCTTTTTTAACCTCAACTATCGTGTAGTCCCTCCTTCAAATTGACATTTTCCCAGCTTCTCGCGTCCACCAACCTTTGCTCCCCCATGCAGGATTGAATGACACGGTACTAGCATCATCTGTTGAGCTGTCGGATATCCAAAGTGGCGTACGGTCGTGTGTCACTTAGTGAGACTTGGTCTCTAGTCCTTCCGGATGGTAAGCGAGTGCTCTATGTACTAAGCCAAAAGGATCTGACGGCTCGGGGGCAAGTTGGGTTATGTGCTCGTGGACATACGCCACACACTTATCGAAATTCGTCAGTGCGAAAAACAATTCGAATTCGAGATGTCAGAATTTAAATTAATACTTTTTAAAATCCTCTTTATATACTTTTTTTTTCATTATTACACTATCATAATTTCCTATTAAGACTTAATCGCTTAGTAACTAACTAAAAGTCAGGTTCTTTTTTGTGCTTTGAGAAAAATTCAACAATTTATTGCTTTTTAAAGATTTTCGGAGGAAGATTTGATATAATTATTATTGAACTATCATTCATATATTTTATTTAATCAGAAGCAGTTACGTCTCTTTTCAAACCAAATTTTGATTTTCCCAAAATTTGCAGTTATTTATTAGTAGTACTCATCCGACGAAAGAATTTAAAAGTTTCTTAACACATTTAAAATTAACAATTAGGAGGAACAAAGCTAAATAGCAAACTTATTTAAAACTTGAGTAATGACTTTCAAGAATTTTAATGCTCGTAAGGTGTGTATAATAGGTTTAGAAGAGAACACAACTCGAACATAGCTTATAATTATAACTAATTAGACCTAAAGTTGGAGGCAGTATTGTAAAAAGTCAAATATTATTCAGAAAACAGGGGAAGCTTTGGTGGAAATAGCTTTCAAAATTATGTGTGTTCTAATTTAGCTCACCGCGAAAAATTCTTTCAAAACTATTTTAACTATTTCGCGTAAAAGTCTCGAGTCATTATTCTTAGAAGATGCAGGAAAATGAAAGAATCTTTTATAATTTGAAGGAACTATTGAAATGTGCATAAAGCCGTTTTGATCTGGATTTTTTTTTCTTTGTAGCTTGTTAAAGGCAAAAAGCAATTTGAATAAACTTGTAAAAATACGTGTAACATTAAAATATTTATATTCGAGTGCACGTATACAAACTTGGGTGATATGAAAAATGAATATTTCCGATAGCGTCTTCAAATAGCAAAACAAATTCCAAGAAGTATCCTAAATATAGGAGTATTTATTACTAAAAAATATATGGCTTTGAATCGCGCATAACCGTCAAAGTTTGAAAATAAATGCGAAAAAAAATCATATTTGTTAATGATATATAACTTTTTTAGATTTTTGCATCAATACCTTTCAAATGCTCCCTTTTAATATTTTTTAATGAATATTTACAATTTTTGAATTCGCCCCTTACTCGTACTTCAGCAAAATTCAGCAAAATTTGAGTTCTTTGATTGTTTTTGATACACTGAAGTATTTCTTCATTTATATTCCAGCTTTGCATTTTTCGCAACAAAAGTGCGCAGCGCAGCTCTTTGCTGGTAATAGGATCATATTTTAATACATTACCGACCCAGAAGCAACCGGTAGCTGCAGTTCTACCTGCACTTCACATTGATCAAGCTGAGAGATACTTATGGCTCCCTTTTAATGCGTCATTTGACGAATGTAAAAACATGGGAACTAATTAAATCATAAATTAGGGACTTATTAATCTTAAAAGCTTCTGAAAAACTACAGTGTACGCAAAGAATTTACCGTTATGTTGACTAGTTTATTTTTGTAATCTAAAGTAATACTGTACTGCTGAAGTTTAAATATTATTTTCTTAATTGGAAAAGTTTAATATTGAGCCACCGCTAGTTATGTCGTTATATGCAGACTTCCACTAGTTATGTAAGATTTTTTGTGACGGTATTTTGCCAAGAAAGAGCATTAAATTCTTACTTTAAATAAATAATAAGTCGCCTCCAGCTGAAACCTACGGCGGCGATTTGGTGCCTCACATAGGGGATGACGTCTTTGGGGAGAAAGTTAAAAGATATCGCCAAGCTCGTGACATATTTGTCGAATACTTTGGAGCCAAATGTGTCAAAAATCGCCAAATGTCGCCTCTTTGGCGACATTGGATCATAACAGGTCACGTGACATCCAACAGTCAATAAAAAGCGACCTTTAGCCAGACATAAATACATTCATGCATACATAGATACTGAGGGAGTTTAATAGAATAGACTTGGTGTTTAAAATTTTTGAAATGTACCGTTATTAAGATCGATATATGTATACTGGAAGTTTGACTAAAAAGATCATCTTTCTACTATCGTCAAACTGCACTTATTCGCTCCCCTCAGCTTAAAAATTAAGAAGTTAGGAAGTACAACCATTTGCTTCAACTAAGAGAGTAAGTAGAATGTACACCACAACTCATAAATCGAGCTTCAAGTTTTCCCCCAAGAGAAAATCTCACCATCTAAGGAATTTTTCAGCCAAATCGCTTTTGTACTTTAATACGGCTGGAGAAATCTTTCGGAAGCTCCTTAGGGATTCGGTATTCTCCAAAACACGAAATTCTTTATGAAACATTGCTAATCTTCATCAGTGTGCAGACTCAAGACAGAGGATTTTGAGGCGTAATCTACTGCATCTGTATCATTTTACATTTATGTGTGATGCATTGCAGCTTAAGAATAATTTAATATAATACCTTTTGCCTTTGCGTAAGAGCTTATGCATTGACTGAGAAGGCCTCATATTTTCCGAACAGGATATCGTAAAGTTTAGGAATTAAAATTCAAAATATATGCAATACTTTGGTGAATAAAAGCGAAAATAATAAATAGTTTTGCGAGTATTATTTCAAACCATGATCCCTTTAAAGATTAATAACTTGTGTTTATATTTATGAATAGTCACTCTACGTTAGTCGCAATCACGGAAAAGTATTTCAAACACTACCAGAGCAGTATTTTATACTTGCGCATCTTTTTTGGTTAATTTTAGAGTTTAAAAAAAACTGCATTAGAACTAAAGAAATACATGAAATGAAGGATTTTTTTTTTTTTTTTTTGTAAATATGTTTCAAGAATTAAAGAAGAAAGCAAGCGTGTTATATTAAAAATAAATCTCAATGAAACAAAATACATACATAACATGTCTTTTTTTCTGCAAATTACACTATACACCATAGTCTCCCGTGCTTAACATTTCACGTGGTTTAACCGCTTGACTTAAGCCTTAAAAGGATACCATTTTCGTTTCTTTTTTGTTTTTAAATTTTTATACCAATAGCCGAGAAACTACTGATCCAACACCAATCCATCCCCAAAGGTATTAACTAAAATGAGAATCTGGAATTTTTGACCATAACAGCTCTAACGAACACCAGTCACTTTTTGTGAACACAAATACTCTTCGTTCCGCTGTCATCGAAATGGTGCTCCTCTACTTACGAAACGAGCGCCTTACTAGTTCAGCCTACCACAGCCATTTTTTTCTAATCTTCAGAAGATCAATACTCATGTGTGAAAGAGCTAGAAGCGGTTTGCAGTAACTTCTCTGGAAAAATCATTGCTGACTACTTCATGGGAAGCAATTTTTTATAGAATCAAACTATCTGAAGAGCATGCATTTAAAACTTGCCCCTCAATATTTTTTAAGAAAAAAGAAGTTTTGATTAGTATTTATTTTCTATATCAACATGTGTTTTAGAAGCTTAAACAAGCAAACTATACGAAAACGTCAACCACCACAGAGAATCACTGCTGTCTACTTCATGGGAAGCAATTTTCAACAGAATCAAACTTGTCTAAAGAGCTTACATTTAAACTTAGTCTCTCAATGTTTTTGGAGAAAGAAAAAGGTTTTTATTGGTATTTATTTTCTATATTAACCCGTGTTTTAGAAACTTAAACAAGCAAAACTATACGAAAACTTCAAACAACACAAATGAAGCATGAAGAGGTTGGAATTCACCCGAAGTGATTAAAAATATCCATCGTAGCTTAAGCAGTGACATGACCGCTGTCTTAGGAACTAAAACCCGCTTTCTTCCTGTGGTGTTGAATTTCTTTTTATTTTCGTTATAAAAAAGCGGTTTTTTTTATGTAGAGAGACAGGCAGAAAATGCAACTCAAAGAAAGTCTTGTTTTATGTTATTAGGAAAAACATTTTGAAAGATTTTTTAATGAATTTTGAGGACATATTTTTCTCAAAACTTTTTTTTATTGGTCAAAACTGATGGAAAATATTAACATGTAATACCAAGTAGGAGAACTTATTGTACATTTTCCAAAAGATTATAATAGTTTAGAATGCGAGCACGATAATATTTTTATTCATGACTCTGATTTATTCACAATGACTTCTTCCCTTTACAGCACTTATTTACCATTCTCCTTGTTGGATGGGCTTGAAATATAACTTAAAGCAGCCGACTGCTTTTTACTCTTTTAAGAAAATAAAACAATTAAAATTTTTTATTCTCTTAACGTGTTTTCTTAAAACTTTAGTTTTTTCCTCATTTATTATTATTTTTTTATTATTATTTACAAATCAAAGCTGTGGCAAAACCTCAGCATGTAGGAAAACGCAACAGAATTTTACCTTTTTCAAAAAATGATGCTATAGGAATTGAGATCACGAAATTTGTATGAATTAAGTTTGTGCCATATGAATAAATCTTATACTGTAGTCATATCACGAAAATTTGTCAGTCTCAAACTGCAAAAAAAAAAAAAAAAAACTCTTTTACTATTCCAGAAAATTAAATCTCCTGATTTTATTCTTTAACAATTTTCGTCTGATTACATTCTTTTTTTTACTTCATTTCAAAGAAACGCCAAATCTGACTTTATCATCCCACCGGCAAAATTGTAGACGATAAGTTTAAAAGAAATTTCAGACGTACTTTAAGCCGCAAAGCTAAAAATGTTCAGGAAAAGATTTTAATACATCTAAAAGTAATAAAACTGTCATGTTGTGATATTTCGCTAAAAAAGATTTCTTTGCAGCTTTGGTACGTAGCCTACTAGTTTAACCATTGGTATCAAGTTCGAGCTCACATTTGAACTTGCCAAACTAAAACTACAAAACTTTTTCAACACTTTTTTGAACTTTCATTGAAACTTCTCGCAAAAAAGAAAGAGCTTCACATATTTTTTTATACTCGTGAGTCAAATTTAAATGGAAGTGTATGTTCACATGGACATAATAATAGATTATGAAAAATGCACGATATTAGATGAGGATATGTGAAGCAACAGTTGAGAAAAAAATGAGAATTTCAAACGGTGGGGGTAAATAAATAAAGATAATTTTTACGGAATTGACAACTTGAAAATGTATTCGTTTCTTTGTTCATTAATAATTCATTCATTCGTTTATTTACATTCATTTCATGAAAATTACTGTAACTCATCAAATAGATAATGTTTCATTACAAAAATATTGTATTTGGCACTTTGCCCCCCATGGTTTTTTGAGGTGTAACAAGCTTATGAAGTTTTCTGCATTCCTGAAAGAGTTACTGAAAAGTTCATTTTCGTTAGTCAACTGAGAAGTAAAAAAGTTCTGATGGAGAATTATTTAATAATTAAAAATACTAAATAATATACCAGCACTAAACGAAATTCTAAAAATGTGTAAACCAGTAAAACTGCTCATAATAAAATAATATTGAACATAAGTAATATGTTTAAATTTGTGAAATGCGAAAATATATTGTTAAGAAACTAATTACTTTTATTTTAATTTTTGCAACAAGAGGTTTCGGTTACTTTTGAGTGAATTTGGTTAACTGATTAGACTTTCTTTAAAGTTTAATTATGAATTTTTTTTCATTAAAATACTTTAAACTCAACGTGACAATTGGGTAATAAAATTTGTAAAATGACAGAATACGATATGAAAATTAAGTAATAACAAGAAGTTCTGTCAAGAACTAAACGAGCCTACTTTCCCGTACATCGACATCGGCATTCTAGCATCTGATCATTATTCTCTTGATCATCTGAGACTAAACATTATGTCAAACATACCTTTTTAGCACTTAAAGCTGATTTCTAAAAGCAAAATATACCCCTCTCATCAGATGAAATAGAGACATAAAAAGTAAATAAATGAATAAATGAAGTTTTGTCGCACCTTTTAAAGAATGTAACTGTTACAGTTCTCCCGTCGAAAAATTCCTCAATCGTTTTCAAAAAAAAAAAAAATTAAAAGTACAAAGTACATCAAAACACATTTTATCAAAGAAAGGAAAAAAAAACTCGTCCGTCAATAAAATGTCTCGATTTTCACTTTTAAACCGTTGCCAGTTGTTAAATATTCATAAAGAATAAAATGCCCTCGTGAATGAAACACTTTTGTTACAAAAAAAATCGTCTGCCAAAAAAAATAATAGTAATAAATAAAATAACACAAATGAATAAATAAACAAAAAATCGTCTGCACAGTCAGTCATTTTTTTCTGAGCCTGCATTTCCGCCATGTTTGTGGAGTCGGAGTCGGAATCAGAATCCTCACAGAAGATTATTCAGAAAAGTACTTTACAAACAATATTTATCAAAACCATTTTTTTACAAAGTTAGTTTGAAGGAAATCCGACTTTAAGTTCCAGGATCAACATTCAACTTAAATTCCTCGTAGGCGCTAATGTTAAATTTTTTTCTGAACGGTTCAATATTGAACGAAAAATGGTTCAAACCAAAAAGCGAAATAAGGGAATGAACCTCTCCGAGATCTTTCAAACAAAAAAAAGTTTATTCCATTCGGATGGTTCACTCAGAAGTTATTAGGTGGGGAAAGGTTGCTTGAATGGTTCAATGTTGAACGAAAAAATGTTCAAATTGAAAATTTAAATACTGTAATGAAGTATCCTTGCTGAGATCCTTCGAACAAAAAAAAAAAGTTTATTTAAATCGGACTGTTCACTCAAAAATTATTAGGGGTGACAGCTTGCTTGAGCGGTTCAATGTTGAACGAAAAATTGTTCAAATCGGAAATGTAAATACGGGAATGAAGTATCCTTGATAAGATCTTTCGAACAAAAAAAAGTTTGTTGAAATCGGACTGTTCACTCAAAAGTTAGCATCGCGGGACAGGTTGTTTGAACGGTTCAAAGTTGAACCAAAAATTGTTCAAATCGAAAAATCAAATATGGGAATGAGTTGTACTCGCCGAAATCTTTCCAACAAAAAAAAAGTTTGTTCAAATCGGAATGTTCATTCAAAAGTTATTAGGGGGGGAAAGGTTGCTTGAACGGTTCAATGTTGAACCAAAGTTGTTCAAATCGAAAAATCAAATATGGGAATGAGTTGTAATCGCCGAGATCTATCCAACAAAAAAAAGTTTGTTCAAATCGGAATGTTCATTCAAAAGTTATTAGGGGGGAAAGGTTGCTTGAACGGTTCAATGTTGAACGAAAAATTGTTCAAATCGAAAATGTAGATACAGGAATGAAGTATCCTTGAAAAGATCTTTCGAACAAAAAAAAGTTTGTTCAAATCGGACTGTTAACTAAAAAGTTAGCATCGCGGGACAGGTTGTTTGAACGGCTCAAAGTTGAACCAAAAATTGTTCAAATCGAAAAATCAAATATGGGAATGAGCTGTACTCGCCGAGATCTTTCCAACAAAAAAAAGTTTGTCCAAATCGGAATGTTCATTCAAAAGTTATTAGGGGGGGACAGACAGACCGACCGACCGACCGACAGACCGACCGACACACAAATTCCCCATCTCAATACCCTACTTTCAAATTTTTAATTTTTCGATATTCATTTTGAGCGATTCCATACCAAATCACCGAATGGGGGTCGCACGACCGACTCGGATTTTTTTTTAATTTGGTACACAGATTGATGGTATAGAGGTATGAAAAAGCCCAAAAGGAAAGTTACCTGCTCCACTTATTTTCTGAGATACATGCCCTCAAAGTTTGTCCGCCACGTCAAAATACTAAAAAAGTGATGTTATTTAATCATTTTTTATAAAAAATCGTACTCATGCAAAATAAAAGTGTTAGATATCTATGGAAACTAGTTACTCCAGGCATTCTGAAAAAAAATGCTAGAACGTTCATAATGAAAATTGCCAAGGTACAGGGCTCTTTGAAGTTGTCACCACAAAAACTTGATTTTGCAGATTTTGCTAAAATTCAGGCATTTATTACAAAAAAAAGGCAAACAAAACCAAAGGTTTTCTCACTTTCTGGTAGTGTACAGGTCCTCCCTGTAAATTGCTACGCAATAAATTTTTTGGGTTTCTCACTCCTTCTTGGAAATATTTTAGCTTAAAAATAAGCCATAAGGCAAAAAATGCGTTTTTGGCCATCTTAGCAGCCATTTTTCTCATAAAGGGGGAGCAGTAGAAACTTTAATTTTTTTTTTAAACAAGCCACTGATATGTTAGCTATTCACAGGAAAAGAGTTTACTTTTGGTTATTTCTCCCATTAAGAGATATCCTGCTGACAGTATATGCATGTTTTTCGCGACGACCATATGCTTTTGTTCCCCCTCTCATGGACTTAAAATTAATTAAACCAAAAAATAATGATATATTTATTATTAGCTGTATTATCTATCCAATATGTCATGAAATTTAATTTATTAAATCATTGAACAATAAATTAGATAATTGATGAAAAAAAGAAAAAGTATTTCTCTGATGCCTGAGCATTATGCATTCATAATTATAAAGCACTAAATACTTTCTTGAGAAATTAATTAACATAAATGAGCTCTAAATAGTTATATTATAAGCAATACCCAATCTTGTGATTGGGATAGTCCTGTTTTTAATTGAAGAATTTCTTGAATATCACATGAATATCAGGAAAATAAATGAGGTCTTTTCGTTTGATGTAGGATACTTTATGACAAATTTCATTTGATGGGCTACTAACTGAGCATGGTGATAAAGAGCTATTAATTTCAGCATCGAATTCCATTTTACCTTATTAACAGTTAAATATTTATAAAATAATTAAATAAATAATTTAATATAAAGCCATGCTTGAAGAATTAAAATTAGTGCAACTAATTTATTCCCATACTGATCTTTACAAAATTGACATGCGTTGAGCACTGATAAGAACTGACAAGAAAAAGTTTACTCACTAAAATATTAGTTCACAGATACTATAAAGCATACATTCTATTTTCCACAAAATAATACTGCAACAAAGAACAAGGGTATCCTCCTGTTTATAGCCATCAATCAGGAACATCCAATCACAAGATTGGGTATTGCCTATCAGATAAATATTCGAAGATCCTTTATTTTAATTGATTTTTCAAGAAATTCTTTAGTACCTACCCCTTTATACCCTTGTTCTTTGTTGCAGTATTATTTTGTAGAAAATAGAATGTACGCTTTATAGTATCTGTGAACTAGTATTTTAGTGAGTAAACTTATTCTTGTCAGTTCTTATCAGTGCTCAACACATGTCAGTTTTGTAAAGATCAGTATGGGAATAAATTAGTTGCACTAATTTTAATTCTTCAAGCATGGCTTTATATTAAATTATTTATTTAATTATTTTATAAATATTTAACTGTTAATAAGGTAAAATGGAATTCGATGCTGAAATTAATAGCTCTTTATCACCATGCTCAGTTAGTAGCCCATCAAATGAAATTTGTCATAAAGTATCCTACATCAAACGAAAAGACCTCATTTATTTTCCTGATATTCATGTGATATTCAAGAAATTCTTCAATTAAAAACAGGACTATCCCAATCACAAGATTGGGTATTGCTTATAATATAACTATTTAGAGCTCATTTATGTTAATTAATTTCTCAAGAAAGTATTTAGTGCTTTATAATTATGAATGCATAATGCTCAGGCATCAGAGAAATACTTTTTCTTTTTTTCATCAATTATCTAATTTATTGTTCAATGATTTAATAAATTAAATTTCATGACATATTGGGTAGATAATACAGCTAATAATAAATATATCATTATTTTTTGGTTTAATTAATTTTAAGTCCATGAGAGGGGGAACAAAAGCATATGGTCGTCGCGAAAAACATGCATATACTGTCAGCAGGATATCTCTTAATGGGAGAAATAACCAAAAGTAAACTCTTTTCCTGTGAATAGCTAACATATCAGTGGCTTGTTTAAAAAAAAAATTAAAGTTTCTACTGCTCCCCCTTTATGAGAAAAATGGCTGCTAAGATGGCCAAAAACGCATTTTTTGCCTTATGGCTTATTTTTAAGCTAAAATATTTCCAAGAAGGAGTGAGAAACCCAAAAAATTTATTGCGTAGCAATTTACAGGGAGGACCTGTACACTACCAGAAAGTGAGAAAACCTTTGGTTTTGTTTGCCTTTTTTTTGTAATAAATGCCTGAATTTTAGCAAAATCTGCAAAATCAAGTTTTTGTGGTGACAACTTCAAAGAGCCCTGTACCTTGGCAATTTTCATTATGAACGTTCTAGCATTTTTTTTCAGAATGCCTGGAGTAACTAGTTTCCATAGATATCTAACACTTTTATTTTGCATGAGTACGATTTTTTATAAAAAATGATTAAATAACATCACTTTTTTAGTATTTTGACGTGGCGGACAAACTTTGAGGGCATGTATCTCAGAAAATAAGTGGAGCAGGTAACTTTCCTTTTGGGCTTTTTCATACCTCTATACCATCAATCTGTGTACCAAATTAAAAAAAAATCCGAGTCGGTCGTGCGACCAACTTTTTTTTTTTTTTTCGGTGATTTGGTATGGAATCGCTCTTTTACCTTTTTATTTTTTTAACTTGGCGATATTTTTTGGACTTGGCGGCGATATTTTTTTTAACTTGGCGATATTTTTTGGACTTGGCGATATTTTTTAGATGCATTAAGCCAATTTTAATACTTTTTTCGTCTTTCTTTTATTTTTAACGGGAAAGTAGGCTAAAAAGTGCTGACGTTTGTGTACGTAAAAAAAGTAGCGAGCTCAAGTCTCCATAGCCCTTGGCAAAAATATCCGACTTATCTTATATCGCTTATCCAAGTATGAGGATTGGATTAGGACTTACAATCGAATTCATGCAGACCTACACAAATCTAAATACACTGCTTGACATTGAAAATGCAACATCAAGAAGGAGTGGTCAGAAATTCATGCAATTTTTACCGTAACGCACGTCACTGGGTTATGCAAATGATATGGAATGCGCAGCTCTCCGACGCACGTGAAGTAAGATATAAGAGAATGAAGTTGAAAAGTGAGCTATGTTCATGTTGGTTTTTCTGCCAGACTAATTATCGGAGAAATTTGGTTTTTGTCTCGAAGGATACGTGTGATAGGAGGAAATGCCACGCCGTCCTCAACGAAGACACTTCCAGCATATAGACGACTTTACAAGGGGTATGGTGATAGGACTGAGAAGGGGAGGTTGTTCCATACGTCAAATTGCAGCTGATACCCACATGGATGCAAGCACTGTGCATCGGCTGTGTCGGAGATGGTTGGAAAGAGGAAATGTAGCCACATTTCAGTCAGGTGCAGTCAGAGTGACGTCAGACCGCTTAGATCGACGGATTCACCGACAAGCTGTGGCGGACCCGCAAGTCACTTGTACGTCGATTCTGCAGCACGTGCAAGGTACCCTGGATGTTCCTGTATCGACCAGAACCATTTCCCGTTGACTGGTTGCACGTGGCCTGCAATCACGGCGCCCGCTAAGAAGACTACCATTGACCTCACAGCACAGACTCCAACGTTTGGAATGGTACCGGACCAGAGCGACGTGGATGGCAGAATGGCAAACCGTAGTGTTCTCAGATGAATCCCGCTTCTGTTTGTCCAGAGATAGTCATCGCATACGTGTGTGGCGTCGACGTGGAGAAAGATCGAATCCGGCAGAAACTATGGAGTGCCCCACAGCGCGACAACGTGGCATAATGGTTTGGGGCGCTATTGCATACAATTCCATATCACCTCTAGTTCATATTCGGGGCAATATGACGGCCCAACGATATGTAGATAATGTACTGCGGCCGGTGGCAATCCCCTACCTTCAGGGTCCGCCAAATGCAATTTTTCAACAGGATAACGCCCGGCCTCACAGTGCTCGAATCAGCCAACATGCTCTACGAGGTGTACAGATGCTTTCCTGGCCACCATACTCTCCTGACTTGTCACCAATCGAACATGCGTGGGACGTGATTGGACGCCGTTTGCAGAACCTGTCACTGCCTCGTTCAGAGGACGAACTGTGGCAAATGGTTGAAAGGGAATGGAGTGCCATCCCTCAGGACACCATCCGCAGGCTTATTGACTCCATGCCTATACGTGTTTCTTCGTGCATCGCTGTCCACGGTGGTCCTACTTCTTACTGAGCCGACGCCGTCCTCGCTCTAAATTTTGCTTATTTATTTTGAAATAAATATCACTTATTGTTCCATGCTGTCTCTGTCTTCTTACCAAATTTCATCAATTTCTGACCACTCCTTCTTGGTGTTGCATTTTCAATGTCGAGCAGTGTATATCCATTCATACATGAGTTATATAAGCTTATTTAACTGGCATTGAAAGAAAAAAATAATTTTGATTGGCACAGAAATTCTATTATATATTTCCTTCAAATGTTTACGCAACGTTAAAAACTATCGTCTCATTTTTGAGCGGCTTCATTTCAAAACTTTTCATAACCAAAGAACTTTTTCAACCTGAAGCGAGAAATGAATACTGAAAAATGTATTAGAATCAGTCACTTCTGTAACAAATAATTCCAGAAAAGTTTAAAATGAAAGTAATTTATTCTGCAACTCAGTAGCAGATGTACGAAATCAATATTCCGCTTCACAAGAGTGTTCAGACAAAAAGAGTTCCAACCCTGAAATGCAAATTCAATTTATTGTTTTCTTGAAACATCTCTATAACTTGTAAGGAGAATGCAATTTGTTCCCTTCGGTGCAGCTGGAGTATTAATAAAAAAAATATATTGGTATGTCTTCCATTCAAATGTTCGTTTTATCATAATTGGAAATGAAATTGAATGGCTTAAGATAACAGTCTCACTTTTGAGATGTTACTTTGCGTATGAAATATTGTCTAAGTGCTGTATTTTATTCAGATACCTGTAAGGAATATTAGGGACTTCACACTACATGCATTTTGCCCTGCTAAGCACAAAAGTCGTATCTGCACTTTTTCAAAAAAGTGAGTTACCGCCACCAGGTGGCTCTTTGTGAAGTATTTTACCTAAATTCAAAATTATATGGTCATTTGAGAACGGAAAATATTTTTTTAAAAAAATCTGAAAAAGTTTCATTTGAATCAAATACATGGTAGCGCAAAACTTTATTGTCTTCAGATGGTAAATCAAAATTCATCATTGTAAACATCAAGTTTGCAAAGCGTAATTAAAGTTTTGTAAAATTTGTAACACAATTTATATTGAGTTTCATTTTTGAACTGTTTTAAAGTAAAATAGGCAAGTTGATTACAAAACTGTAGATACTTTTATTTTACCACCTCAGATTTTTTCGTTCCACCTCAGATTTTCCGTCTTCAGTGGAAGAGCCCGTGTCACAAGAATCCCAAAATATCTCACACAGACTGAAATAAACCCTTTGAAACTTAACTAGTTTTTTTTTAATAGTATTAATATAACTTGTGAGATCAAGAGACCCAGGCTATTGTCGAGTGCAACATATGTATGGATCATTAAGGAATGCACAATAATTCCGGGCTCATCGGTAAAGCAAAAAACATTTTTTTTAATACCATGTTTGCAAAATGTAACTATTTATGCGTAGTTTAAAAGAGCTATTAAATAAAGAATTAGTCTTTAAAAATAATATAAAAGTAAAAAAAACTTTTCCCTTTATATCTGTATAGTATAAGATATTATGTAGCGAAATATTTTAACTTTAAATGCGCAAAATCACAAAACTCTTTTCATCATGGCAATTTTTTTCAAATAATAATAATAATAATCTACTTATATTAAAAACTGAGTATCTTTCTAACTATCTTTCTTTCTAACTATCTTTCTTTCTAACTATCTTTCTTTCTAACTATCTTTTTATGTCACGCTTCTTTCTCCTGAATGCCAATGAACTGAAAGTCGAACCAGGTACCGATAGATAGGTAATTTTTCAAGCTTCATTAGTTTCAATCTATATAATTATACGATTTTAATTAGCGAAGATATCAATTAATAAGTAGTCAAGTTTAAAGCGATTAAGCCTAATAAATGATTAAATATGAAATCCATTCTTGCATTGCAAAACGTGGTTGCCATGCCATGAAACAATAATAAAAATGAAAATGAGAATTTTGAATGAAGGCTTAACTAAATCAAACACGAAACTTATAAGCGGGCGACTTACATAGTATTTTTATCGCTAGCTACTTGTAATATTTTGAAACATTCATTTGTTGAAGAGCCATCTACTTATATTAAAAACTGAGTATCAATGTCTGCTTTTTCTCCTTTGAGCGAGCTGAACCAAGGGCGGATCCAGCTTCTGGTTAAGGAGGGGGTCATTTTCGGAAAGGGGGGTCAAAGTGCAATTTTTGTGCAAAAATGGGGGGGTTTGGCAGTTTTTTCGTAAAATAAGTCCCAAAAATGCAATTTTTTGCTATATTTGGTCGGTTTAGGGGGGGGTTGGTCATGATCCGCATGACCCCACTCTGGATCCGCGCCTGAGCTGAACTTACTGAAACTTTCCTCACCATCTTGAAGGCGCGAAGCATCTCAATAATTCGAATGATTTTTTTTACACAGGAAAAAAGTAAAGGCGTGAAGCGCCTGTTAGCGAGCCGCCTTGGCGGGGAGTAGTTTCTTGACATTTTCCTCACTACTTTCAGGGCACGAAGTGCCCGTGCAACGCCGGGCCACGTTCGTGGTACGTCTTGAAATCGAATGAACATTAAATTATATCAAATAAAACTTCAGAATGAGGTAAAAGTTAGAGAGGGGGGACGTTATGCATCAACATGGCGCAGGAAGCTAATCTAGCTGCCCTGGCAGCTAGTAAATAAATAAATCACGTGAGTTTTTAATGCAACTTCAGTGTATAAAAATCTTTTTAAAGAATAACTCTAAAATAAAATAAAAGCTGCACGGTTTTAATCAACATTTATTTGAATCAGAAAAAATATCGTACAGCTAATAATAATTTGTACCAAAATAAAATTTAAAAATAAAGTTGAAGAACATTGATGTAGAAACAAAATCATTTGAGGAAAGCAAAAAGTTTTAAAAAATATATGTATAGTCGAAACTAAATTGCATGCTCAAAAAAAACAAGGTCTCATTAGACTTTGCAGGTGTGCGAGGTAACTGCGTTTTGATGATGTAAAAATCTATAATTAACTTTTAGAAACATGGAATGGCTTTTTCGTAAACCGTTGCAGCCTATACAAGGAAATGATTCGCACTAAATTTCAGTCTCAAACTGTTTTATAGACTTGATTACAATTTTTCATCTAGTCGCGACGTAATTCTTGATGCCGTGACTACTTCCAGCGAAATTTTATCCTCAACACAGACTCACCCTCTTCAAGAATAGAAATGAATAATTTGACGAAAATAGCGCACTTTTATCCGTGCAAATATATTCTTCAAACGTGCTCATTAGCTTTACTATCCTTATAACTCATCATTTATGATATACAATTCATTTCAGTAAAAGAGCTGCAAATAACCGCCCCACAGTGAGACTTAAGGAATAATTCTGTACCTCAGAATCAGAACGACATAAGTCCAAAAATGGCGATTTTCACTTTGTTACTGCATTATATGGAGAATCACAGTCTGCATCGACCCATGAGAACGTTATTCTCTAAAAGAAATTCTTTCACTGTTATTTAGCAGCATTAAAAGAGCTCGAGTCCCATCCTTTGCATGCATCCGACTAACATTTTCGCCCTCTACTGAAAAGCCCTCTACGAAAATGAACTTAAGTTAGTCTGGTTCTGAGGTACAGAATTGGAAAAGAATTCGAAATGCACTGCAAAAAAAAAATAATGAACTGTTGTTTTTACAGTATAATACTGGCAGCCTAGGTTCCAGTTTAAACTGTAAAATGCACAGTGATAAACTGAAAAACTAGCAATTTTACAGTTTCTTACTGTAAAGTTAGCAATTTTACAGTTTATTGCGGTAAAATTTAGCTGTATTTTCTGTAAAAACAACAGTATAATCCTGGCAGCAGAGGTTCCAGTTTAAAACTGTAAAATGCACAGTAATAAACTCTAAAATTAGCAAATTTTAGTTTATTTCTCTAAAAGTAGCAATTTCACAGTTTAGTAGAGTAAAAGTAGCGATTTTACAGGTTATTACTGGAAAATTAGTGATTTTTAGTTTGTCACTATAAATTTAGCTGCATTATACTGTAAAAACAACATTCATTTTTTACAGTGTGCTGGTTTTCCGCATCGAGAGATTGAAAAGTATAAATACTTTCTTGTACTGAACTCGCATTTACTTGTTTACACAGAGTTATAAGGTTTATGGTTGTAAGCCTATGGTATGGTATTCTCGAAATGTATAAAAATTACATTATGGATTTTTTTCCTCAATTTATAATATAATACGAGTATGAACGAACTGCAATTCTGATCCCAGACTTATGGTTTGCAGTATATTCGTATTGCTCTTCGGATAAAGGGAATTGATTTTATATAGAGTTCGGTTCAACAAGGTTCGACTGTATATGTATATGGTATATGTATCTGAAAATTGAGCTCTGCTGTCAAATATGTAAGCTAAATCAAATAAGTCACATCTGAATTCATATATGTGCTGACCCACATGTAAGTGAAAGAAATCCATTTATCGAAAAACGAATCTTAAGTCTATAACGATTTCCAACGTTTTATCTTCTTTTTTGTTTTCTTCTAAGTCTGTTCTTGAGTTTTTGCTCGATTTAAAATTCAAATTTCAATGTAGAAGAACATTACAAAAAATGAACAATATTCAGATCAAAGAATTTTTGCTTAAACCACGATCAAGATTTGCCACAGAATACTGCATCGTTTTCGAAGATACGTTTTTGTTCTTTTAAAACTTACTAACGGAAGAAAAATATATTACAGAAAAAAGTTTTAAATTAAAGAAAAAAAATTTTAAATCTTTAACATACTAATTAAACGGAGTTAAAATGATACAATTTTCCTTCATAAATTTTAATGATAAACTTTTGTAACGTGAAAAAATAAGTTATGTTAACTTTCATATCAAATTAATGCAACCTTGAAAGCTACAATATATTAGTTCAAGTAACTTACTTTTTTGTAATATACATATCAAAGCAAATTTTATTCAACCAATAAAGTTCTTATCTTTAATTTCTACAATTTTTTATTAATATATTAGCTGCCAAGACAGCTAGATTAGCCACCAACTGCAGATTAGTGTTCAGCGGTTTTACACCAATATATAGAATATTTGATACATATTTTTTCAAAAGCCATTAGAGGTAACTTACTTGTTTCAACAGAATTCACGGAGGAGGAAATAGGTCGGAGGAGGAAATAGGTCGTAAAAAAAATCTTATTAATTGATATCTCCGTTAATTAAAATCGTATAATTATGTAATTTAAAATAATAAAGACTGAAAAATTACGAATCTATCTGTACCTAGTGCGAATTTCAGTTCATTGGCGTTCTGGGGGAAGAAGCTGGACATAGATAGAAAGAAAGATAGATAAAAACTCAGTTTTTTTTATATATAAGTAGATTTTTAACCAAACCAGTTTTCATTGAAATTAATCATACTGAAACAGATTTTTATCACGAATGTCATTGTACAATGTGCGTATTCCAGTAACTTGTTTAAAAGAACTGCAAGAAGCAGTATGATAAATTACTTGATATACTGATCCAAGTCTCATTATGTGTTCACAGGTCACGTGTAGATATAACCTTGTCGATAAATTGCTTCATCTACAGATCATATCATCGATAGTAATTGGAGAGCAGATCATTTTCATCGTTAAACGTTATAGTCAGTGGCGTTCCTAGAGCGGGTGTCATCCGACGGGGTAATTTGTGTTGCCCCTCCCCCCTCCCTACTCAAAAAAAATTAGTTGAAAGAAAAAAAGTTTTATGCAAGGATGAAATTCATACTATGTTCAGAATCCAACTTTTAGTTATGCGGTGTAAAGAAAGTTTACATGAATAATTATGAGAGCATTTTATACCAAATTTGTAGATATAACAGACTGCTCCTTGTAATATTTTTAGATGAAATTTGATAGTTAAAATATAAATTAAAATGTATTAAAGAGTTGAAGTATTTTTATTTTTCATAAATTCTCAAAATCTACTTTGGCTGTTTCCCCACGGGGGGAACCGAGCTGCGTCCGCCCGGGAGGGTGTCATCCGGGGCGGACGCCGCCCTCTCCCAACGACGCTACTGTCTGATTTAAAAAATAAAGGAATGCAAATGACTTTATTGACAAACAAATACGTAAGTAATTTAATAAATTAATGAATCAATACACAAAATGAACTATTTTACTGTGCCCGACTTACTTGCCTCGTGCACTTGAATAATTGTAATAAACGTTTTAAATCAAAGAATATCTAGTTATTTATCCAACTAGGGGGCTCCACCAAAGACTCTGCTCCACCCCCTGTTCGCTTCGCTCACCAACCCCCGTTCATCGCCTATGCCGACTACCTCACCACCTTCGGCGGTTCGATACACCCCCTCCCCCCCCCCCATCTTGATGTAAAATAATCATTTTATTTTCTGAAATGCTCACATACCCTTCAAAAGCACAGTAACAGCTACTTTACAATTTAAAATAATTCGCCAGATAAATAAGAGAAACCCCTGGCAGCATAATCTCATCGGCCGACGTTTGACCATTCATTGAAACCCGATGAAATTCTCATCGGCCGATGATCGATTCCGATGAGTTCTCATCGGGAATTGCTCCAATATGTCTCATCGGCCAAACAGAATCCGAGCAGCAAAATCCAATGAGTTTTGCTCAAAATACGAAGAGATTTGGAGCAATTTACGAGCAGTGCAGTCCCGTGCCGATGAATTTAGGATCAATTTTGGATGCTCAGCTTATTTTCATCGGGAAAGTTGATCGGAAGGATATCGCTTTCCGATGAAAAGTAGCTCATCGAAAACCGTGCTTGTATGCTGATCGGAACGATGTCATCGTGCGTTATGGGATCAGTTTACGAGGAGTTCGATAATCGGCCGAGCAAATCCGATGAGATGATGCTACTTGGGACACACCCCCTCCTGATATAAAAAAATTAAAAAAAAAATGTACATAATTAAAAACACCTAGTAAAATATCTAGCCCAAATAGTTCTTTTCCCTCGCAGATAAAAAAGACAACTCAAACACACAATGTTATTCATATCAAATCACTTAAACAAAGTAAAATACTATAAGAATAATGACAACCTTTCTTAAATACTAAGAAAAAGTAAAGAAAATATGCGACAAAAGCAATCGTGTATATTTTGTTGAATTAAGACGGGCAGTATATAAAACGAAGAGCCGCCAGTTTTGGTTGTCGAACATGACCTAGTTGAAAAGATTTTGAGGCAGTTTGGTTGAATGTCATATAATTTTGACATTTAAAGGTGAGCCTTAAAAAATAGCAAAATTATAATCACCTCTATCTCCTGTTATAATTAATAAAGAGAAATGAAACAAACATCTCCTTCTGCAGAAAAAAAAACTCTTTCCAACGATATATAACATTAGAGGGTGGGGAGATTTTTTGATCCCCCCCCCCTAATTTCGTGCATTATGTGAAATTTACGCTTAAAAAAATTATTAAAAACAATTAATTCGAAATTAAGAAAAATGGCCCCGAGTTGCAAATCAAAGACGCTGCAACTAATTTCGTACCAAATTTCAAGTCTGTAGGTGCTATGGAGCCGCCTGCAAGCTGGCCTGTCCCAAACATCCTTTCGCAATATCTTTGAGCTAACTTTTTTTTAATATACAGAGATAAATACTGCACTGGACGATATTAGATCTCAATTATAATTTGAAATGTTAATTACAGAAAATTATAATTTTGTAATTAAAAAAAGTTAATATTCTTCCAAGCATTCATCGAGATTTAAAGTTGTGTTCAAGATTCAAAGTTATATTATTCAGGATTTTCAAAGTATTTAAATTTGAGTGGTATTCATGACATAATTTATTTTAAAAGGAAAACTTTTATTTACATTCATTTACACTTGAAACAGTATAAAATTGAGGTCATATTTGATTGTCACTTTAAGAGTGACTAACATTAAAATCAAATCAAAATGGCATTCTGCCTATTTAAATACAGGTCATTCAGTTTTCCGTTGCCAAATAAAAACATTAATATTCATTTTTAACTGAAGACAAGAAAAAAAATACAGATAGAATTAAGAACGTAAATAAAATATTTAAAAATAATAACAAAACGTATTTTGATAAGTCACAAAATTTGATAAATCCCCACACTATCGGAAGCAAATTTGAAATATGACCTGTAAAATATAATACCCTGATACTTAGAGCAATTTATTAACTGATTGGAATCGACTCTTATTTTAAGAACACATTTAAAAAATTGCTAGATATGTAGAGCTGCAAACAGAAAATATTTTACTATTTTCCTTTGCTCTGAATTCTGTGTGCTTATTGACATTAAAAAAACCTTACTTGCTTCAAAATTTACTTTTCTTTTTTTTTTTTTGGGGGGGGGGGAATAAATATATATCTTTCACACAATGTGGGGGAAATGCCTTTCGTAATTATGCATACTTTAAGAACTGTTGTATTAAAATTTTTCCTTTGATCTCTTACTTTTTTTCCAAACTCCAATATTATCGATTTTTTTCACTCTCTACCTCTCTGTAGCTATCCCCATTTGTTTTCTAAAGGAGAAAAAGGAAAATTATTTCAATGCCGGCTGATAAATAATATGTTAACGTTTGAAATTGAAATAGAAATAGTTTCCCATACTTTGAAAAATGATTAACGCTTCAAAGTGCGAGAAGTAAAAGGAGCCGGCAACAAAGAACGGTTCTGTCATCGGTTTTCAATACCAGTTTGTGGAAAATATTCGTATTACATACCTCGTAAGATTTTATTTGGGGGGGGGGGCGAGTTTGTGTGCGTATTTGTGCGTGTGTTTGGTTGCGCTCATGTTATGTATGAGTGCGCGTATGAGTTTGGGCGCATGCAAATATAATTTTTTGGTGTAGAGATGCAAATTTGTGAGCAAAAAATAACTATAAAAACACATAGAACACCTTTTGGGGTGGAATAAAATTAATTTTGTAAAAAGATTTTGCGTATTATTTTCTGCAATTATTTGGAGCCTTTGTTTGCTTTAGATAAACAGACATGTAATAATTTTTGTAAATCTTGTTTAAAACTCAACCAGTTTCTTTCAATATGAAATTGTTAGATCGATGCTTTTTTTTCCTTTTTTCACGTTTGATGCCAAACGAAAAATACAGGGGTGGAGATGGGGCACATATATTTAAAATAATAAATGCTCTCAAAATTTATTCAGAAACCACGGTTATTAAAACATGAAATAATAGCCGGGCACTCTAATAAAATGACGACAAACTATTTTGTTTTGTCATGTTTTCTACGTACACTCTTACTCTAATTTTCTGAATTTCTCTTAAACTATACTGATGAATATTGCTGAATATTGCTTTCTAACAATTATTCTACTAACTTATTTTGCTGTTCTCTACTCAATACCAATCTTACTCTTTTTGAAACCAATTGCAACATTTTCTACTCCAGATTTTAGCTTCATTTTAAGTCTGCACAGTGTCATCTGACAAATATCTAGTTCTTTGGCAACACCTTTAGTTTTTCTGCCATATTTAATAACTGCATTTACAACTCTTTGAATCAATTCCTGAGATACAGAACCTCATGTTGTTTCTCCGGTTTTATAACCAAATTCTTTTTTATTAGTTTAAACCTCATCAATCACCATCGATGTGGTGAAATAAAGGAAAATAACACCTCACAAAAGACTACTCCATGGGCGATTAAGGTCACATTCTGCAAACCCTAAAAATATTTTTGTATTTTTACGGTGTCGCTGATATTGATGAATTGAGACAAGTTGTTCCCAGGTTATGACATGCACCTGAAGAAAAGAACATCATTCAGACCCCAATACCATATGTCCTTTTAAAAAAAGCAAACGTTCAGAGGCGGTTTCGGGGTAATGAATTAGCATACGCGCTCTATCTTTGCATAAAAACACCAAAGAACTAAAAACTAATTTATTAAATTTTTTGTGCAAAGACCAAAAACAGCTAAAAAGAGAATCTTTATTCACATGAAATGTTGACACACGTGTTCATTTTCTGGTGTACCGGACACCGGTCAATACTCTCCAACACTGCATTTCAAGACATATTGACTTGTTACCTATGCCTTTATCTTGGT
Source organism: Uloborus plumipes (assembly GCA_038373865.1). Lineage (NCBI taxonomy): Eukaryota > Metazoa > Arthropoda > Arachnida > Araneae > Uloboridae > Uloborus > Uloborus plumipes. The sequence continues at coordinate 81,292 of JAXGGA010003213.1, read as the reverse complement.
GGAGCTATTTAAATCGGTATAACTTATCTCGAGAACTTTTACCCGAGCAGACTCTCCTACTCACTCTTACGGTTGAAATAATGTTACTACAGTCAAACCTGTCTATCTCGAATTTCACGGGAGAGAAGAAAAAATCGAGATACGGAGGTTTCGAGATACAGAGGTTGTGATAAAATTTACAAAAATTAGCAATTGGAACAAAAACAAATACTTAACAGCTTGTTTTGTATTGATATTGGTGAATATTTTACTGTACGACATGTTGTGAGTCCACGTTTTACTAATTGTGATGACATAATCGGTAGCAAGTTAATGCATACCTTTAAGTACGAACATAGTCTTTGAATGATTGTGCAGAAGATGATTTTGCCTCCAAGGTGGCTGGAGATGAAATTCAAAAATGAGAGTCGTCGAAATTCGAGATATAGAGATTTTCAGTAAAAATCATTCGAGATAAGCATGAGAAAAAACATTAAATTTATGCTGTAAAAGCAGGGGAATTGAAAATTTCGACATAGAGAGGTTTTATTAATCCATAATAATTATTAGTTCATAATAATTATTAGTCCATAAAATTATTTGACGACTTAATGACTTACCGGCAAATAATTTGAAGACGAAACATCCTTGCAAACAAAGTGATCCGCCAGTCCAAGCTAACTGTCAATACATTGATCTGGAAACCACCCTAGATAATAACAAAGTAATCAGGCTATTGCTGTGTCTGTTGACAAAAGGATTTGCAAAGAAAGCTGCTAACCAACCAGACAATTTGTCAGACGTTTGACTGACGTATTATAAGGACATATTTTTACAAAAAATAAGTTACTGTCCTTAATCCAATGTCAAAGCAGATCTGCAGACCACAGAAAACCATATTGTAGATTTTCACAAGTCAAAAACTGATGTAGAAATAAATGCTACCTAACTGTCAACGTAACGAATACTATGATGTTTATATATATGTGTATATATATATATATATATATATATATATATATATATATATATATATATATATATATATATATATATATATATATATATATATATATATATATATATATAGAGAGAGAGAGAGAGAGAGAGAGAGAGAGAGAGAGAGAGAGAAATCTCGTAAGCGAACGAGAATACATGAATGGCTAGATTTCTTTTTCTGTCTATGGTTTGATTTTTATGAAGCCAAAGTACATTGTTAAAAACATTTTTCTGTACACATATTTTAGAATTCGACGAATTCATTTGTTCTTTCGATAAAATAATAGTTGAATGGCAAAAAAAATACCTTTTTCCGACATTACTCAAATTTAGCACAGTAGAAAAACATTCAACATACATTAATTCACCCGGTAACTTTAACAACTCCTTCAGTCTTTTAATGTATACGTCTCTTGCAGAAATCGAATAAATAAATACAAATTAAGCCCAAAATTTCAAGGCAAAGACAAACCAGCAGACTAACAATGGCCAGTTATCTCGTTTACATAAGAGTTCAGTCGGTTTGTCTATACCTTTAAAATTTTGTTTGAATTTTTGTATTCATTTATGCGGGAATACCCACGGAGGAAGGGGGGATGAGGGTACAGACTGTGCCATTGAAAAGTTTAGTGGGACAGAATAATTTCATGAGGTGTTTTCTCTCATTTTAGGGATTCTCGTTGTTGGGGGAGGGGGATTGCACCACAGGAAATAAGGAAGGTGCACCGTCCCCCTTTAGGCGGGAAAAGCAGCCATGCATTGTTCATGAACTGAATGTATTTCAACACTTAGCTTTAATCCCATTTTTTCATTTCTGAATTTATAATCAATAAACTCAAACTTCTAAAGGAAAATTACAAAAGTTAAGCTTTTCACCTGCCTAACTACTTTTATACTTCAAATGAAAGCTATTGTTTAAAACTAAATGTTTACAAATACTATATTTTTGGAACTGTTGCACTTAAAGATCTAAATATCAGCCCTTTAAAATAAGGAGCTGCAATTGATACGAGAAATTAGCATCTATATCTCTGTAATATAATTCATAAATTAACAACTCAGTTAACTAATACATGTTTCTGAAATATATTTTTAAATATTTAGTATTAATAGCATGTTCTATATTTTGTTAGAAAAAATCCCTTGCACTGCATGCAAAATTTTAGAAGTGAGAAAAGCGCTTGCTCCTCCACTACCTTAACCAGACCGTTCAATACGAGTCAATAAAATTGCGAAAGAAAAATTATTTTTTAGCGTCTGTTGGGCTATTTATTACTCGTGGCTTCTTGCCAAGCGCCTCCAAATGCTGTAACACCCGATATTTAAAAAGAAATCGTACTTAGATAGGAGTTACCGAATCCATAACGCGACCGCCCCTCCCCCTCCCCTTCTTTTTTTTCATTACATCAGCGTTAACTTTGCAGTCATTTTTCATTTGCTTGTGTATGCAATACCTATTTGATTTTTTCCCTTTTTTGGAATTGCTGTCTGAAGTTTTATTTGGTAAAGGATTTCAGTCGTTTAGTCTTCCCTTGAGAAGAATTTCACTTTTTTTTTAAATAAAAAACAGCAAATGTTGAGTGAGTCGCATTATGTTTTGATCAGCAAAATACAAATTTTCATGAGCAAAGTTAATGTATTTGGATTTAATTTGAAGCGTTTTTTGAAAAATCTAGGTATAATTGTTTGATTTTTGAGTAATATTTTTTAAAAAAGTTGTCTCGTTCTATGATTGAAAAATTTGCTGATTCTAACATTTGTCGTTCTTTTTTTTTTCTTCAAATGTTACAAAACTTTACTCTGTAAAAATTAAACTAAACTTAAAAAATGTGTTCATTGCATATGATTTAAAATGGCTGAACTATGCTTTAACTGCTATCACTAGTTTTGAAATGAACAGTATTGAGAACATCGGGATACATTTTTCATTTTTACAAGTAAATCTGATAGAATGACTTCTAAAAACCTATTTGAATATTTTGATAGTCTGTTCAAAAATAACGCTGAGTTACCCTTTCAAGAGGCAGACGGAAAATCAATCTTTGGATAGCTATGCGTAGTATCTTTATATAATTTTTGTAAATTAATATTTCATAACTCGTCTCGAAAATAGTAGTTAAAAGAAAATGGTGCTAAATCCAAATAGAAACTCTTCTGACAAAGTTGATTTTCTTTTCTTTTCTTCTTTAGTAACTATTCAAAATTATTTTAATAAGCTATAGAATGTCCCTTTTGGAAACATACGCTTAGTTAAAATTAAAAGTTATTGAAGCTGAGAAACATAATTATGATAAGAACGTTTATAAGAAAAATAACAAGGTATATTCGGATAACATTTTCATTAATGAGCAGTTTTAACACGTAAATATCCTCCAAGTTCCAGATTTTATCAGTATTTTTATATCTTACTAATGTATTAAAAAGTTTTAAGAAATTTACATGCGTGGCTGATGAGTAAAACTTTTTTAATTATCTCGTCAACGCATAAATTACTACTAACAGCTTTATAACATGAAACGCTAAATTAACTTTTACTATTCTTAAAACGTATCTTTTGGTCTCTGAGGAAAGTTAACAAAATGATATATTTTGATGTTCTAATAACATACGCATCAATGACCACTTTGAACTAGAATTTTTTTCTTGAATTGATTCTCTGAGTATGACTTTAATTGCAGCTGTAATTTCAATTTGTTTCCACTTCAGGGCAATTCCTCGGCAACTGACATATATGTTTTTCTCAAAATATTTCATAAAGAAATATGTTAAATCCTAATTTTATGTCACAAACTTTATGAAGTAATCGTCTTTACTACCACAATAATGCATTTCAATTTTGAAGATTTCCATGAAACTATTTAAATAATATTACTTTCTTCATTGCGGAACTTAACAACATCACATAAAGTTTCTGGAAATTTTCAAAATGTAACTGTTTTTTTTTTTTTTAAATCAAGAATCAGAGTGTATTTTTTTATAAAAATCTTGAAACAAAACAAGAATCAAACATATCTGTAGTCTTTCCAGACTTTTTTATGCAGCAATTGATGCTTTTTATTCAAATTGGAAGTGCCCCTAACTGTTTCAAATTCTAGGATTATAGATTAGCAGTTAGATTTGTAGTATAATTTTACACTGCAAAAAATAAACTGTTGTTTTTACTGTATAATAATGGCATCAGAGGTTCCAGTTTAAAACTGTAAAACGCACAGCAATAAACTAAAATTAGCAATTTTACAGTTTATTACTCCAAAACTGAAATTTTACTGTTTATTACCACAGTTTTACAGCTTATCACCACAAAATTAGCTGTATTATACTGTGAATACAACAGTATAATACTAGCAGCAGAGGTTCCAGTGCTAATTAGTGTAAAATTAGAAAATTTACTGCTTATTACTGCAAAATTAGCAATTTTTAGCTTTTTACTACAAAATTAGCTGTAGTATACTGTAAAAACGACATCTATTTCTTGCAGTGTATGCTTCATCATCCTGCACCGATGCATATATAAAAGTCAAAGTGGTGCAGATGTCTCTCCATACACGACACACGTTAGACATAATTCGTACATAAATGTTGGACGGAACGCAAGGAATTTTTTTGCTTGACTGAAATGTAAGATTGCAAAAACTGATTACCATTTTTCACAAGATGAACTAATTGGAAAAGTTATTGAACCCGAAGTAAGGATGCGTATGTCACAGTTGATTCCCCAAAGAATGAGTCCAAGAGTCGTCGTTATCATTCCAACTGGTTATTATATCGGACACCTGATAAATGGATGTCCTCACATTCACTGAAATATAGTGTATCTGTAATCTGCAACAACAGCGTTTTTATGATTGGAACTGAAAGAATTGTTGGGTGTCTTCTTGATCAAGTTAATCCTTTAAAAGCTTCTTTTCAAAGTACAAGTCTTATCAATTAGACAGGCGAAGGAAAGACTCATGCTTTTTTATTGCTTATTTATTTCATGAATGGTTTGTGACTGTTCCCAGCATAAACAATGCATATGATATTAAAGAAACTAACAGAAACGCTATAACTCCACTACTAAGCAAAACATTATTCTAAAAATAAAAATATTTTATCAGATGGTACTACAAGCTTCTTAAATTAATAAACGCTTCATGGTAAAAGTGCGATTAACAAAACTATCTACAGAAAAAAAAAATCAAGTAGTATTCTACCTTTAGTTATATATATTTTTATTTTGTTTTCATCGGCTTTCAAATTAGATAGCTGAGTGCACACTATTATTTTATTACTTTTCTTCAAAGCTAAGGTTTTCCCAGTGATTTTAAAGTCCATTCAAATTTGAAAAGTAAGTTTTGAAGAACAGTTGTCGCCATTTTTCAGGATTTTTATTACTTTACGAAGCTTAAATAAAATTCTGTGAGTACATTTTAGCTAAAAAAAACAGTATCTTTTTATTTTGGTTCGAAAAGGAAATTTATATTTGCTCATTTTTTTAAACTTTACATCACGAGGGCAGCGCGCTGGTATAGCTATTTTCTCAAAAAAAAAAAAATCTGTAACGTTCTGAATTATAAGGAGAATCAGTTTCAATCTGAACAAAAAGTTAAACAGCAACATATTTTTTTAAAAATAAAACATAGCCTAGCATGAAAATGTAAGACAGATAAAATTAGATAAACGTAGTTAGCACGTGTAAAAAATATTCCAAAGCAGAATAGAAAGGTATTTTTTGTTTAAGTTATGAATATTATGTTACTTATTTCTTTAAAATAATGTGAAGTAAAATACGTAAAAATAGCTTTTTAAGTTTCGCAAAATATAGCTGTATACTTTTAGTAATGCAAAACTATTTAAAAATGTTAAAGATTGGACAAAGCGAGAAAAAATAGTTTATTACTTAGTTTTCTAAGAGGTTTTTTTTTTTTTTTTTTTAAGTATTTTTGCAAATATTAACCTTAAAAAAATTATGAAGAACTATAACACTTCTCGTACAGCAAACAAAACAAAAAATAAACACACAAAAATTTTAAAAACACGTTGTTATGGCAACCACATCAACATTAAGTGTTTAGCCATCCAAATAAACGCTTTTCTAAAATTCCTTCATGTAGAAGCGTTTTCCTAGACTTTCAAACTTAATCTCGAAAGCAATTTGCTTTAAAGATGTTTGCAAAAGGTAAAATACTCGATTTCATCGCGCAATTTAGAATGTGTTCAGCACCGTCAAAATTAATTTTAGGAAAGAAGCATTAATGTCTGAAAGTTTCAAGAAGTAAATTGCTGCTCCTTTCATAAATAACAAAACTTGGTGCCGAAAAAAAAGGCATATCCAGGAACCGTAATAAAAATTCCTGCATAAGGTTTAATTAGGGCGAGGCTGTAGTCTGGGATCATAATGAGTTTTTAAAGCATTTTACCCTCGGGGAAAAGTGATGACTTTATGCAACAAAAAATATCCTGACGAAAACTCTTTCAGAAAGTTTTCGGCTCTCTAAAAACTAAAACTTTGAATATGCGTAATATATATACACTGCAAAATGCGAACTGTTGTTTTACAGTATAATACTGGTAGCCGAAGTTCCATTTTAAAACTGTAAAATGCACAGTAATAAACTGTAAAACTAGCAATTTTACAGTTTCTTACTGTAAAGTTAGAAATTTTAGTTTATTGCCGTAAAATTTAGCTGTATTATACTGTAAAAACAACAGTATAATACTGGCAGCAGAGGTTCCAGTTTAAAACTGTAAAATGCACTGTAATAAACTGTAAAATTAGCAATTTTGCAGTTTAATACTGTAAAATTAGCAATTTTACAGTTTAGTACTGTAAAAGTAGCCATTTCACAGTTTATTACTGTAAAATTAGCAATTTTTATAGTTTATTACTGTAAAATTAGCTGTATTATACTGTAAAAACAACATTCATTTTTTCAGTGTATGAATACGGAATTTAAGATTTTAAAAGATATACAAAATAAGTCTAATCTCCGTATTATTAGGTGCACTTATATATGAAATAACCTCCCTGTTTCTCCATTATTTCAAATTATTTTTTTTTTTTATAGGATAAGACTGGCAGCCGAGGTTCCAATTTAAAACTGTAAAATACACAGTAATAAACTGTAAAACTAGCAATTTTGCAGTTTCTTGCTGTAAAGTAAGAAATTTTACAGTTTATTGCCGTAAAATTTAGCTGTATTATACTGTAAAAACAACATTTATTTTATACAGTGTACTTCTCGCTACCCACTTATCTGGCAACAGTTGGCTTCTCTCTTTTTTACTTAAATAAGTAGAAAATGGTCTATTCTTGGTAATACACATTTATTCTTCTGCAATTGATTACATTTTAGTGGTTCAAAGGGATGAAAACTTTTTTGCCGATCTGCCTTTTAACCGACATACACTGCAAAAAATAAACTGTTGTTTTTACAGTAAATACTAGCAGCAGAGGTTCCAGTTTAAAACTGTAATATGCACAGTAATAAGTTATAAAACTAACAATTTTACAGTTTATTGCTGTAAAGCAGCAATTTTGAAGCTCATTAGTGTACAATTAACACTTTTCATAATTTGTTACTATAAAATTAGCTGTATTGTACTGTAAAAACAACATCTATTTTTTACAATGTAACAAAGGTAAGTTTTTTTGAGTTCAAATGTTTTAAATCAACTTAGATGCCGTTCTTTGCAGGAAATCAATAACATACTATTTTAGTTTGTTTCCATTACGTTGTAACAAACATAACAGGAAACATTGGCTAAGCAGAGCAAATAAAGAGCGTGAAATTTTTAAATAAATTTTAAACAGCAAATATAAAGAAAACGAAAAAGATTTCTATTTATATACATCCTTTCTTCTTTGAGATTTTCAATTCATATCTTTGATGTCTTGGTAGAACTCTTTAACTTGTGCTTCGCAGACTTATCCTAAATAATCTGGAAAAACGTCCACATTGGGATGGAAATGTATTTTCAGGACAGTAATGGAGCAGTCCAAAACTTGGAATTTGTTCAGCATACTTCTTACGATTCTTTTACAATCAGGACCTTTGTAACCACCTAGACATTTTCCGATAAAAACTCTTGAAGACAATCCAAGCAACTGTTTTCTTTGTTCTCATTCTAGTCACCAAGTCTTCATGTATCGTAGATTTGGATTTCTGGATTGCCTACCATTTCCTTCTTCAGCTTAACGTAGGATAAACGTTTAACCTTGCTTGTTTTAAGTATCTTAAAAAGTCACACATTGAGAAAAAACACATACAACAACAAAATTTTTACAACATAGTAAACGTTTCTGCTCTTAAACCTTCTCAATTGCTTGAAATTCTTGTCATTCATGAACTAGACCTGAAAAAGTGACAAGTAGGAATAAAAGCCACTTCAAAATATTTTATGGAGCAAAACTTAAACAGTTAAATTACCTTTCATTTTTCTAGAGTCAAAAATCGCTATTACGTTTCAAAGAGCGGGAATGATTTTGAAAAAGTTTTGATCTGTTAAATGTGTAGGCGTACTTGTCTATAACATGATAGATTCATTCAAAGTACAATAAATTTCATTTTGATACACGATTTATTTTTTGAATAGTTCAATAAAAAATAAAATATTTAAAAAAATAAAACCTTTCTAATTTAAAAGCTTAGCCCTTTTGAATAAATTACTCTTTTTAATGCAAATAGAAAGGCAATAAACTAAAAAATACCATTGTGCCATAAATATTTCAGTTATTAAATTATTTCATCTTTCCATCATATACTTAAGCTCTATCTCTAGCAGTGAAACGTATTTTTTACGCTTAACCATTTTAACAGATAAAAAATATACTTCCTCAAAATTTGTTCGTCTGCCACTTCCATATCAATAATAAATAATAATTCTTGAAACATCCTATGGAAAAGAAAATAATTCTAAACGCCATATAACATATTGAAATTATGGAACTCAATATGTGTTTCCAATATGCTTTCTTCGCCATTTAATATCATTGCAACCAGCGCAGATAAAATGAAAAACCAGTAGAAAAACGGGCACGCAACAAAACGATTTCCGAAATGATGGAGATTAAATTAATAGCTAGCTGAATCGTTTACTTATTGCTTTCATCATATTTTGTTTGACATGCGATATGCCTATTTTTCATCTTTCGTATGTGAAAGCAAAAAACGATAAGCGAAAGCATAGTTATTTGGAGTAGATACCATCTATATGAAATCAATCATTATAAAGATTGGTGGAACAGTATAGTTGAAGAAGATAGCTCCCAAAGCAATTATTACTTGCATGTTTTATATTGCTTCATAGCACAAGGTGAAAAGTAGATTGCGAAACTCAAATAAAGAAATTTTCTTTGAGCAGTATATCTTTTTTTAAAAAATTAATTATTTAAAGAAAAATTATGCTTTAAGGCGATGAAGAATACCTTAAAAAATGTAAAAATTTCTTTGTAATCTAAATCATAATGTACTAATGGACCAAATAATAAGGGCCCGTACCCTCGTTTCATCCCCCCCTCCCTGCTGGATCCGCCACTGAGCATAGGTATTGGTAAAAATTAACAACAGTTTTATTTTGGGAGAAAACTATCGCTATCTTGATTATTGTTGTATAACCCTTTAAAATATCTCGCAGGAACCTACAGTTTTGGGGAACCCGAAAACCGCTGCTGTAATTGTGACTTACGAGCAGCAATGAATTTTCCTAACTGCATTAGCAAAAAGCCTTTTTACATTTGAGTAAACTAATTTGTATGCAAATTAGTCTCTGCAGAAGGCAGAAAATTTGAAAACCAATACTATTACTCAAGAGCTCAAATTATCATCTCAGTTAATCATTGAAAATAGGCTTAGTGGATAAGGCGTTATTCCGATTTGCAAAATTAATTTTTTTCAGTCAATTAATCATCTATTTACAAAAAAAAATCATTAAATTTGCGTTTTACTCGATTTTTGTCCGTAATAGCAAGTTATTTGATCCACTGTCATAATTCTTAATACCACAGCTATTCTTTCGATAAGGAAGGGTATTTGGAGCTGAATTGAGCTGCGCTTCTTTCATATAGATTAGGGTGGAGCGAAAAAAACAAAGTTTTTATTTTCGAATCGTAATAGTGCGGAAAAGTTGCGATTGGTGAAGACTTACAAAACAAAAAAAAATTTTTTGAAATCGGATAATATCTTCCGTTCCCGCAACGAGCCTGAAATTCTGAAAAAATGAAAATTTTCATGTGTTTTTAGCGATTTTTTAAAATTTTTGTTTCAATGTTTTATTTTAATACTCTTGGACGGAAAAGTTACAATTGGTGAAGCCTTCTGAAATTTTAAAAAACATATTGAGATCGAATAATACCTTCTGATCCAGGAACAAGCCAGAAAAAACAAAAAATTGTAAATTTTCAGCTTTTTTGGGAGGGATTAAAAAAATAAAAAAAAAATGTTCTCAGTTTTTTTTCTTCTTTTTTACCCGGTATCATAGCGTAAAGATTTTTAAAAAGCACTATATTACTCTTAAACATTAATTTTTTTCTTGATTTTTAGGTACTGTCGTCCCCGCTTAATCGGATAACGGATAAACGAATACCCCGCTTATGCGAATAAAATATCTTGGAACCGATGCCACAGACGTAATGTTAAAGATCCCGCTTAATCGAATACCCCGTTTAATCGAATAATATTTCTTGGAACCGACAGTATTTGTTTAAGCGGGGCCGACAGTATCTTCTAACATGCAAAACTACCATTCTTTACAACAATGAAACTACTTTCAACTAATAGAAAATTATAAAATATTTTCCAAAAATTCTACAATCCAGTACAAAAACGATAAATAAGATACCCAATCGCAAAATAAACGCTTATTTTAATCACTAAACTATAAACAATTTTAATGCCTAGCTAATTATATACAATTTCTTAACCGCCTTTTGAAGTCTGTGCCTTCTAAAAACTGTTACCTAACCTAACTGACTACCCACAGAATCCTTTAGCATTAATTTAATTAAAAACTAATTTTTGTTCAATCTTTAAGATTAAACCTAGTTAGGTTAGGTAGTGTATATAATGAGACTGCGAAAGGCAATGAAAAATTAAGAAACTAACATTTAAACGATAAAGTATTAAAATAGTTTATCGTTTAAAGTTAAAAAATATTGTTAATCTTATGAGTGAGTGTTTTGTTCAGTGGACTTTTGTTCTGAAAAAGTTAAACAAAGTTAATTAATAGGTATGGGTAAGAAAATGTGTGTAAATACTATGTATTATTTTTTCTTTTTAGTACCCGGTTGTTTTTCAATGGCGATTTTGTTTTTTATTTAAAAATAATTTTGTGTATGAAAAATTAGAAATCAACAAAATCTAAAATTTATTTTGTCTTCTAAACTAATACATTCATTATACACTGAAGTGACAAAAGTCATGGGATACCTCTTAATATCGTGTCGGCCCTCCTTTTGCCCGGCGAAGTGCAACAACTCGACGAGGCATGGACTCAACAAGTCGTTGGAAGTCTTCTGCAGGAATATTGAGCCATGCTGTCTCGATAGACGTCCATAATTGTGAAAGCGTTGATGGGGCAGGATTTTGGGCACGAACAGACCTCTCGATGGTGTCCCATAAATGCTCAATGGGATTCATGTCGGGCGATCTAGGTGGCCAAATCATTCGTTGGAATTGTCCAGAATTTTCTTCAAACCAATTGCGAACAGTTGTGGCCCGGTGACATGGCGCATTGTCATCCATAAAAATCCCATCGTTGTTTGGGTACATGAAGTCCATGAATGGCTGCAAGTGATCTCCAAGTAGCTGCACATAAGCATTTCCAGTCAATGTTCGGTCCAGTCGCACTAGAGGACCAAGTCCATGCCATGAAAAAACAGCCCACACCATTACGGAGCCACCACCAGCTTGAACAGTGCCTTGCTGACAGTTTGGGTCCATGGCTTCGTGGGGTCTGCGCCACACTCGAACCCTACCATCGGCTCTTACCAGCTGAAATCGTGACTCATCGGACCAGGCCACGGTTTTCCATTCATCTAGGGACCAACCGATATGCTCACGTGCCCACGAGAGTCGCTGCAAGCGATGTCGTTCTGTCAGTAAAGGCACTCGAGTCGCTCTTCTGCTGGAATAGCCCAAGAAATCCAAATTTCTCCGCACAGTTCTAGCAGACACGTCCATTGTACGTCCCACATTGATTTCTACGGTGATTTGACGCAGTGTTGCTTGTCTGTTAGAATTTACGACTCTTTGCAGACGTCTCGATCTTTAAGTGCAGGCGGTCGACCACTGCGCTGTCCATGGTGGGATGTTATGCCTGAAATTTCATACTCTCGGCACACTCTTGACACAGTGGATCTGGGAATGTTGAATTCTCTAACGATTTCCGAAATGGCATGACCCATGCGTCTAGCTCCAACTAACATTCCGCGTTCAAAGTCTGTTAATTCACGTCGTGCGGTCATTATCACGTTAAAACCTCTTCGCATGAATAACTTGAACAGAAATGAAAGCTCTGTAAAAGCACTGCGCATTTATACCTGTTCTATGCGATGCTACTGCCATCTGAAAATTTGCATATTGCTATCCCATGACTTTTGTCACTTCAGTGTATTTATGGCTTTCATATCAAATGCTTTCCAAAATCATCACCGAGATGCTCCATAGTAACCTCTTAAGCACAAAATTCTCTGCAATCGTGTTTCAAATGTTCAGCTTTCATGATAACGTGTTTTAACACTTTTTGCATAAAGCAAATGGGGGTGTGTGGGGCATAACTATGCCTTTGCCTTTCCCGCAGTGCCCTCTCCTTGTCAAATGCTTTCCAATCCTTAATTTTTGCTACACCTTGCCCCACTTTGCTTGGGACTGTGTTACTGTAGGAACCAACATAACCTTAAACAAACTTAAAGCAACTAAAAAGCAAAAAATAATAGATAACATTTACATAAAATTTTTTACCCATGCCTATTAATTAAATTTTTTGAATTTTTTCAGTACAAAGATCCACTGAAAAAATACTCACTCATAAGATGAACAATGTTTTTTTATCTCTAAACGATAAACTATTTTAATATCTATTTCATTATGTGTTAGTTTCTTAATTTTTAATTGCCTTTTGCAGTCTCATTCTATACACTAACTAACCTAACTAGGTTTAATTTTAAAGACTGAACAAAAATTAGTTTTTAATTAAATTAATATTAAAGATTCTGTGGGTAGTCAGTTTGGTTAGTTAACAGTTTACAGAAGCCACAGACTTCAAAAGGCGGTTAAAAAATTGTATGTAATTAGTTAGGCACTAAAATTGTTTATCGTTTAGTGATTAAAATTAGCGTTTTTTTTTGCGAGTGGGTATCTGATTAGTGAGTTTTGTACTGGATTGTAGAATTTTTGGAAAATATTTTATAATTTTCTATTATTTGAAAGTGTTCATTGTTGTAAAGACTGGTAGTTTTGCATGCTTAGAAGATACCTAAAAATCAAGAAAAAAATTAATGTTTAAGAATAATATAGTGCTTTTTAAAAATCTTTACGCTATGATACCGGGTAAAAAAGAAGAAAAAAAACTGAGAACATTTTTTAAAAAAATTTTTTTTAATCCCTCCCAAAAAAGCTGAAAATTTACAATTTTTTGGTTTTTCGGGCTTGTTCCTGGATCAGAAGGTATTATTCGATCTCAATATGTTTTTTAAAATTTCAGAAGGCTTCACCAATTGTAACTTTTCCGTCCAAGAGTATTAAAATAAAACATTGAAACAAAAATTTAAAAAAATCTCTAAAAACACATGAAAATTTTCATTTTTTCAAATTTTCAGGCTCGTTGCGGGAACGGAAGATATTATCCGATTTCAAAAATTTTTTTTTTGTTTTGTAAGTCTTTACCAATCGCAACTTTTCCGCACTATTACGATTCGAAAATAAAAACTTTGCTTTTTTCGCTCCACCCTAATATAGATTCCAACAAAATCCTCTCAATAGCACGTTCATTTTTACCTAACACACCAAAATGAGATAAACATCGCCATGGTCAAGTAACCAGAGGAGCACTGATTTTACCGAAAAGGATTTTTTTCTTTGTTGGAATTCATTTGTTAGTCGTGCAGGTCTCTCATTTTCTTAATCAAGCTGACACTCCTTTTTAATTCGCTTGTATTAGTTTCACATGTGGGTTTGTTTGTATGTATGTATGTATGTATGTAACTCTAAATAAAAGATAAAATTCACGTTCTTTACAAATATAAAAGTAATATCGGGGGGTTACAAGTGAAACACACTAAGTCAAAAAACATAATTTTGTGAAAACGCTGATCAATAATTATCATTAATTAATTGACTTAGTGTGTTTCACTAGTATAGCATTGTATAATAAATATATGACTTAGTGAGTTTCACCAGTAGAAACAGCTCATTTTTGTGTGTAAGATAAACTAAAAATCTGAAAATGAATAATTTTGACTTAGTGTGTTTCACTTGTAACCCCACGATATATTTTACACTGTTATTAATACTAAAGGCAAAACTCTATTGCATGTTGATGTAAAGTGTTTCAGTTGTTTGTATGTATGTATGTAACTCTAAAAAAAGATAAAATTCACATTATTTAAAAATATAAAAGTAATATATTTTACACTGTTATTAATACTAAAGGCAAAATTCTATTGCATATTGACGTAAAGGGTTTCAGTTGTTTGTATGTAACTGAATAAAAGATAAAATTCACGTTCTTTTCAAATATAAAAGTAATATATTTAATACTACTATTAATACTAAAGGCTGAACTCTATTACATGTTGATGTATTATAAGTGCATGTAAACTCAGCGGATATTCAATAGTTTTGAAAATCAGAGGGAAATCAGTTCGAGTATCATGAAATATAGTTTAATATTAAGGATAGTATTAAGAAAATGACTTTCATATTTGTAAAGAACGTGACTTTTATCTTATAAAACTAACTCTAAAAGCGTATTTTTAGTTTTTTTAAACAATAATTTGGATCATTGAAATAGAACCGTTCAACGTTGTCAGTCGCGGCTTTTGAGAACGAACAGTAGCATTGTTCAATCTGATGAAAACAGCATAGCACTACAGTTAAGTTTTACGTCAGCTGTTTGTAAATTATTTATATTTTTACTCTTTATAAATCCACATGAGTTACATGTCGCAATTTTAGTTTTATATTCAGTTAAATATAGCGGTTGCGATTCATTATTCTATGTGAATTGTACTTTAAAAAACTAAACCAATTAACTTAAAATTCTCAACTACTTTAGCAAACAAAATCAGCAAAGTAAGACATGTAAGTTTACACCTCCGTTTAGTAGTATTCTTTTTTTGATGATATTTAGCAAGAATAAAAAACGTGAAAAGGCAAAATAAAATTTATGCAAAATTATAACTTTCATACTCACTGAGCAAGCACACTCGGCTATAATTTTTTATTGAGAAAACTTTCCCTTGTCAAAAACGAATTCGAGTCTTTATTTTATCTCTTTAATGAAACTAAAGTTGGAAATACATTTCCAATAAAAGTAAAAAAAAAAAAAAATCCGCAGCAAAGTTTTATACTTTAAACAAGTGAAAGTATGAAGAAATCAAATTTATTAGCAAGCATATAAAGTTCGTGGAGGCAAAATACATTTCAGTTACCTAGCAACTTTCGTGACAAACGGACATTCTAAATTCCATAAAAGAACAAAAAATGTCGAGTCAACATATTTAGAAGAGAGACTTGCTGAAATGGGACAGTTTTAGATAATCAAAGTAAAAGCTTAAAATATTGTGAAAATGGGCCTTCGTAGCATTTATAAAACAATAGAGTTAACTTAAAATGGGGGGAGGGGGATCAAAAAGAAGCTATTAATGTTCTGAATCTAATTGCACCCCCCCCCTCCCTGGCGTTAAGAAGTTAATATATTGTAGGGCAAAGTGAAATAGTTAAGTTTACTTACCTGCTTCAAGTGGGAAATTTATTCTAAAAATTGTTGTATGTAAGGAAGGAATAATGTATTTTGTAATACAACTTTCGTTAAAATATTTTTCATCCTTGGCAGGGTTTTTGTACTTTCCAAAAAATGTGGAAATTTTCACTTCAAAAAATCATGGAGCAAAGTGAAAAACAAAATATTTTTGTTATAAAAAATTTTCTATTCAACGATTTACAGTAGTTTTCATCAAATGAATGCGTAAATAAACGAAAAAACGAATTATTGATGAAAAATAAACGAATAAGTAGATAAATGAATAAATTAATACGTGAGAAAAAAAATAAATGAGTGAATAAAGTAGAGAATAAATACGAAAATGAGTCAATGAAAAAGTGGCGGTGTATTACATATTCCTGCTTTAGCCCTTGCTTAGGGGCGGTTACTCACTGCTTCACTATAAAATAGTTCATTGAGCAAAACTGAAACAGTTAAATTACCTTTCATTTTAATAGAGTCAAAATTTGCCGTTACGTTTCATAGAACATGAACGATTTTTATATAGTTTTGATCTGTTAAAGGTGTAAGTGTACTTCTCTATAACATGATAAGATTCATTCAAAGTACTATAAATTTTATTTCAATGCACGGTTTACGTTTTGAAAAGTTTAACACAAAATAAAATATTGGAAAAAATAAAAAAAATTTTATTCAAAAAATTAGCCCTTTTGAAAGAGTGACTTTTTTAGACTGGCAATAAACTAAAAAATACCATTGTGCCACAAATATTTCAGTTTACATAAAGTCTTATTATTTGGATTTTAAACCATTTTCTTTTTAGTAAAATTTTCTTTTCTGAAAAGGTTAACTTTTTTTTCTTTAAATTTTGCTTCCATGTATAGTAATTTATTTAAGATATATGCAAGTCCGTAGTGTAATATAGCTATATGCAGAATGAAGTGAAGTAGGATTACAATTTTGGAACTTGTTTCAAAGTGGCCACCAAAAACGCCAAAATAGCCACTAATTTTTTTGGGCTTACTGGTCACTGGCCACGATCAAATTCTTTTAGTCTCAAGCTTTAGGGCCCTGCTCTACATCAGCAGAAAACGCGAGCGTAAAGCAGAAACGTATAATGGATTAAATGGTTATTTCTATGGAAAGTATCCGGATTTTCGGTTTCTGCCTTCGGTTTCGGTCGCGTTTTCCGCTGATGTAGAGCAGGGCCCTTACTATGCACTTATGGTGTTTTATGATATACTTTAACAAACAATAGCTTCATAGCAGAAGAAAAACACAATAAGTTAAAATACAGGACTGCAACAAATTTTAATATTCAAGATATACTAGTTTTTATTTTATCATAACCCTAAGAGTATTTATAACATTCAGCATACAATGCGCCTTTGCCCTTATATTTAAGTTTGATTCCGAATTTGCATTTTCTGAAATACTGCTAACGTTCTTCGCTGAAAAAGAGGAAAAGCAAATAAAGCCAGAAGTCGAAAACTTCTCATATCTGAATAACTGAAGGGAAAAGTTTTCGATGCATATTAAACGACTAAAGCCTACGCTAAAGGAAGTCCGCCGCTAACTTTGAATACCTGTATGGATACCAAATCATCATATTCAATACCATGCATTTTTGCATATCGATAAAATGCAGGGAAAACATTTTGATGTAGATGGTAAATAGTCAAAGTTCTATGGAAGTTTCTGGGATTTGTTATGCGCAAATAGTAGTGCTGAAAAAAAAAGCGTTATCATACGATTGCATATTCATAATTGCAGTAAGCTTCTGGTTTGATGGTGGTTAAATTTACGTTTGAATATTAAAAGAACTTTGAATCAAAATAAAACAGTTTCCTTTTATGTCGCCGCCTTTCCATAAATATTGTTTCAAATAAAAATTATTTTAAGTTCAAGGAGCCTCTGCTCCTGCATTTCTTTTCTTTTTCAGTGAACTTTTACAATTTAGGATGCAATTGCTGAATACTTGCATATGAATGTTATGAAGAATAAAAAAGCTCTGAGACTTACTTTCTAAAAAAATAAGTAAAAACCGTAACTAATTACAGGGAGGCAAAGCCTGAAACAAAATGCTTATGTGTTTTACTCCGTAGAAATGAAGCAATGTGTGATTAAAAGATATATAAATAGCGTGTTCCCGTTTAACTAGTAGATGTAAAAATATTAATACCTCCATAACACACACAGATGTGGTCGGACTTTAACCCTTTTTGTCTCAAATTGGTTTAACAATTGTTTTTATGCATTTTTTTTTTCAGTTGAAAATACATCAAACAAAATATATACCGAGTGTAAAAATTTTGAAAATCAGTACGGTCTGAGGCCGCCTACGCCTTAGGGCCCCTAATAAAACTGTTTCCGATTACAGGTACCATCTGTCGGCCTCTCAGCAAAGTACAAAGAGTGGTACTTAAAAGCTTCAGCTTGATTCCAGCCTTTTAGGATTCACAATACTAAATTAAAATAAGCGGGGCTTATGAGTCCCGTCAGGACATAAAGGGTTAACCGAATACATTTTTATTTTTACTGTGGGTAAAAAGTAGTCAATTACTGACTGACACTAGTCATTTTCTGAATTAGGTGGCCAATTATTTGCAAGAACGACGTTCTTCTCTATTGCTAAAAATATTAAATATAGTAAATAAAATTAAATATATAAATAATTATTATCAATCCAGGCACGCTCATTGATATCTAGGAAAATTTTCAATGTTCTTTTTCCTTAGATTTTTTAGGAAAATTAAATAAAACTTGTAGAAACTTTCACTAAATGGTCAATAATAGACACTGCATATAACACAATGTTATGGAAGAAAAGTTTTTATTTTTCATTAGCCAAAATAAACTTTATTTTTGAGCAACTAATAGGTGATACCATTACTCATATGGTATAACAAGTACAAAAGAAAACAAAGCAGGAATTATACTTTACGAAGCTATCAGGCGTTAACTATTTTTACAAACATATTTTTCATTATGATAAATGTTCACCATATGTGTTCTAGCATAAATAAATGTAAAATTAGATAAGGTAAACTATATATATGCCCTCTTTTTTTACACTTCGCTCTCTTTACTCTTACTATGCAATAGTTTTCTCATTAGCTTAAGGTTGCAGTTAGAAGTTCCCGCCGTCTAGACATTCTCTCTAACAAACAAAATCCACAGATAACGGGAGTACGAGTGAAATAAATCTCCAAGAAACTATCTGTTTGCGAATTCTCCCATTTATTACCTTGAATGTCACAAACATGCCGAAGGTATCAATAGATGTTTGTAGTATTGGATAACTCTGCTTTGATTTAATGAATTGTGAAATAATTTTAAGAAAATGAATGAAATGAAATACGTTTTTCTATCCTAATTAGATCTAGTTTTTCTTTTGATTGATACTCGTAGTCGCCAGCAGAGATATTTTAGCGCCTCTGCAACCGTATTTCATATATTAAAAATTGGGAAGAAGCGTCAAAATTCAGTCAAGTGTATTTTCATGCTTTGTATTTTAATATTTAACATTAATTTGTGGAATTGTTGAAAATGGAGAAAAGGCAATTAGAATTGTTTATATATTATGTTTAAATGTTCTCTTACTTTCTTAAATATAAATTAGAAAACATTCCAAAACATGTTAGTATAATAATAGTGGAAATATTTTCTTTCTCTGATGTTTTACCATTTTGTCTTTAGAAAGTATTTTACGGGACTTGATTACGGTTATGGTCTTCACTGTTTTCGTTTATGTCATTCTTCAAAATGAATGTCATTTTTCTAAAAAATATCAAGGAGCATTTTCACGTTTTCGGAGAAAAAAAAAACAATTGCATCTTTGGTTGCATGCATTATTTTCAAAGTAATGTAAAGCCCGGCTCAAAAATGGGGGAAATGAATGTAGCAAAAGTAAAAACGAAGATCGACCAAAAATGACAATTTTGTGATTGAGCATATTAGTCCTGAAATGACTACTATTTAACGAAAAGCAACTAAAATAGAAGAAAAAGGGAATTAAAATGCTGTGAAAAAACATACTAAGCAAAAATGAGATAAAATGTAATTGTCACACGAATTCAAAATGCCATGTAGCTCCGTACCCAATCTGTTATGCTTTAGTCCGCTATTTCACGTGAGAAATCAGTGCCGGATCTGCCATCCGAACCGGGACAAAAACTTGACAATTTCGCTCTTACCCATCTTTCTTCAAGTTTTATCTATAGTTTCAATAAACAATAATACACAAATGGGATGCATTCAAGGTTTCTCTTGAAATTGCTCCCTCCTAAATTCGATACAGAAAAGAATGTAACTGATAGCTTCTGAACACAATAATTAAATCACTTCAACTACCAACAGATTAAACCAATTCAGTTTCAACTCAAAGTCAAAAGAAAAACAGAAAAGATGAAAGAAACTGCTTAGATTCTGAGCCGTTCAGTACATCAAGTGAAAATTAAAACGCTACTCAAAATGAGTTTTAAGTTTAGACGCTCAACTCAAAAATAATTTCAACTCCAAGAAAAACCAGAAAAAGCTGAAGACACTTATTGTAATTAATGAAACACGTGATACTTTTAAGCTTGAATTTTTCTTCACATCTGAAGCAAAAAATCTAAAATATTGAAGTTAATAATGTTGCAAAACTCGAAGCATAAAGCACATGCTATGCGCAAAGTGAAACAGAAACAAGTGACGTAGCTCATTTACATGATACTGATTTAATGCCGACATATCAATCTTTTATTTTGTTAGTCTTTTACTTTGCTACGTTTAGAGCAGTTCCCTGCTAGTGAGGTGTCTAGAAGTTGGCGATTAAGAAAGAGTAGTTAAAGCGTGAGGGAAATATCTAAAGAATTAAATAGTTCCAAGAGAGTTAGTTATTCAGACAGAGTATAATGTAACAAGGATGCAAAATTACCAATTTAAAAAACGATCTTGACGCTCAAAATGTTCAACTAAAGTAGATGAATGATGCAACTGAGTCTAGCATCAGTGAAAAGTACTTTTAATGGCAACATAAAAGTCAATTCAGGCGATAAATTTCCCGATATAAAATTTACAGACGTGTTCTTCGTAATTCTAAGACGAATTTTCCCAAAATGAAGAAAACAAACTCTTCCTTCAAGTGTAAGTTACGTGGCGTTAATAGAAGAGCAGTACATGAGTTGAAAAAATGAATAGTTTGTAACTTAGCAAGTCTGATTGTGATAATAACTTTTAAAACATTCGTAAATGTTTTATAATTGTTGTAATTGCAAATAAAGTAACATTCTCAATCCATTTCAACTGTGTGACATTTTTACGTATAGTTTTTTTAGTTCATTGCCGTAAAGGTTGACTCCACTTTGACCATGGAGTCCTTTAGTCCGGGAGCTAACTGTCAAAAATCAATGGAATACTGCAAACCGTGATAAGAAGATGCCACTTGGTAGGAATGTTGCTAATGGATATACAATGAAATTAAGACTCAGAGGCACTTTCAAAAACCGTTTTAATCCAAGATGGCGGCGTTTTTCAAAATGGCGGCCTATGCTACTGCTTTTGCAATTTAACTCACACAAAAGAGGTTTTTATATCAAATTATATGTTTTTCAGGCCAAGGATTTCATTTAGTATGTTGAAAAAAATCTAAATGTTCATTTTGATGTTTATTTTTTTATTTATTTTTAAGAATTATATTGTTTACAAGAAGACTACATGTATTATCCAAAATCTTTTAGAAAGTTAGCCAAATTGCGACCGAAGAAAATAAACTGGGAAACCTGGTGCGGTGGTAACCTAACCATGCTCAAATTAGTCTCCTTAGAACTCCACACATATCTCCCAGCGGTGCTGCTACTGTTAGAAGCATTCCGAGAAGGCCCGTTTAGTCTGTGGAGTTAGCGACAAAAACAGCCGAAATATTTCACTTCCGGATACCAGTGTAAAATTTGGTACAGAGCTTATGTACATATATAAGAACAAAAAAACGCCGGGAGACACTTGGGTGGGTCTCAGGGGTCATGAACTCCCGTGATGACGTCATCAAGATGGCCGCTTTTACAGGTAAATACGTTCGTTTAATTGCTTAAAACTCCATCATAGATTGAAATATTGCAAAACTCAAATGTATCATTTGAAAGCTCTTTGAAAGAGCTATTTGGAAAGATTTAATTTTTCTTCCTGAGGTCAAGGTCCCACCTTTAATGACGTCATCAAAATGGCCGCTTTTATAGGTAAATACGTTTGTTTAACTCCCCCTAAAACTCCATCATAGATTTAAATATTTCAAAACTCAACTATATCATCTAAAAGCTCTTTAAAAGATCTATTTGGAAAGGTTTAATGTTTCTATCTGAGGTCAAGGGCCCATCTGTGATGACGTCATCAAATGGCCGCTCTTACATGTAAATACGTTCGTTTAACTGCTTAAAACTCCATCATAGATTGAAATACTGCAAAATTCAAATATAACATCTGAAAGCTCTTTAAAAGAGCTATTTAGAAAGATGTAATTTTTCTTTCTAAGGTCAAGGGCCTACTTGTGATGACGTCATCAAAATGGCCGCTTTTACAGGTAAATACGTTTGTTTAACTCCCCCTAAAACTCCATCATAGATTAAATATCTCAAAACTCAAATATATCATCAGAAAGCTCTTTAAAAGAGCTATTTAAGAAGATTTAATTTTTCTTTCTAAAGTCAAGGACCCACCTGTAATGACGTCATCAAAATGGCCGTTTTTACAGGTAAATACGTTTGTTTAACTCCCCCTAAAACCCCATCATAGATTCAAATATTGCAAAATTCAAATATATCATCTGAAAGCTCTTTAAAAGAACTATTTAGAAATATGTAATTTTTATTTCTAAGGTCAAGGGCCCACCTGTGATGACGTCATCAAAATGGCCGCTTTTACAGGTAAATACGTTTGTTAAACTCCCCTTAAAACTCCATCATAGATTTAAATATTTCAAAATTCAACCATATCATCTGAAAGCGCTTTAAAAGATCTATTTAGAAAATAGTTAATTTTTCTTTCTAAAGTCAAAAGCCCACCTGTGATGACGTCATCAAAATGGCCGCTTTTACAGGTAAATACGTTTGTTTAACTCCCCCTAAAACTCCACCATAGATTCAAATATTGCAAAACTCAAATACATCATCTAAAAGCTCTTTAAAAGAGCTATTTAGAAAGATTTAATTTTTCTTTCTAAGGTCAAGGGCCCACCTGACCATGATGACGTCATCAAAATGGCCGCTTTTACAGGTAAATACGTTTGTTATACATTTTCAATTTAAAATTGTTATAACTTTCCAACTATTTGTCTTAGAAAATAAAATCAATCACTATAAAATAGCTCTTATAAAGCGCTTTCGGATGATATGTTTCAGTTTTGCAATATTTAAACCTATGATGGAGTTTTAAACATGAGAGCATTTACCTGTAAAAGCGGCCTGTTACCTGTAAAAGCGGTAACAGGCGCAGTTACCTGGAGAGCAGTTACCTGTAAAAGCGGTAACATGAGAGCATTTACCTGTAAAAGCGGCCATTTTGATGACGTCATCACAGGTGGGCCCTTGACCTCAAAAAGAAAAATTAAATCTTTCTAAATAGATCTTTTAAAGCGCTTTCAGATGATATATTTGAGTTTTGAAATATTTAAATCTATGATGGAGTTTTAGGGGGCTTTTACAGAGGCCGCTTTTACAGGTAAACAAACGTATTTACCTGTAAAAGCGGCCATTTTGATGACGTCATTACAGGTGGGACCTTGACCTCAGAAAGAAAAATTAAATCTTTCCAAATAACTCTTTCAAAAAGCTTTCAAATGATACAGTTGAGTTTTGCAATATTTCAATCTATGATGGAGTTTTAAGCAATTAAACGAACGTATTTACCTGTAAAAGCGGCCATCTTTAAGACGTCATCCCGGGAGTTCATGACCCCTGATCAAGTGTATCCCGGCGGTTTTTTGTTCTTATATATGTACATAAGCTCTGTACCAAATTTCACACTGGTATCTGGAAGTGAAATATTTCGGCTGTTTTTGTCGCTAACTCCACAGACTAAACGGGCCTTCTCGGAATGCTTCTAACAATAACAGCACCGCTGGGAGATGTGTGGAGTTCTTAGGAGACTAATTTGAGCATGGTTAGGTTACCACCGCACCAGGTTTCCCAGTTTATTTTCTTCGGTCGCAATTTGGCTAACTTTCTAAAAGATTTTGGATAATACATGTAGTCTTCTTGTAAACAATATAATTCTTAAAAATAAATAAAAAAATAAACATCAAAATGAACATTTAGATTTTTTTCAACATACTAAATGAAATCCTTGGCCTGAAAAACATATAATTTGATATAAAAACCTCTTTTGTGTGAGTTAAATTGCAAAAGCAGTAGCATGGGTCGCCATTTTGAAAAACGCCGCCATCTTGGATTAAAACGGTTTTTGAAAGTGCCTCTGAGTCTTAATTTCAATGTATAGCCCTAAACAACATTCCCCACGATTTGCAGTTTTCCAACAGTTAGCTCCCGGGCTACTTGTTTATACCCAAATTTTCAAAAAATATGCAACGCTCCCTACTAGCCTTCAGTAATCAGTTTTTAATCTCATTTCTACAATATCCACTTGAGAGCAGCCCCAATAATTTAAAAACTAAATTAATTTAACAAGAAGTTCTGTCAAGAACTAAACGAGCCTACTTTCCCGTACATCGACATCGGCATCTGATCAATATTCTCTTAAATATATCTAAAACTGAAAATTATGTCAAACATAACTTTATAGCACTTAAAGCTGATTTCTAAAAGCAAAATATATCACCTCTCATCAGATGAAATGGACACGTAAAAAGTAAATAAACGAGTAAATAAAGTTTTGTCGCACCTTTTAAAGAATATAACTGTTATAGTTCTTCCGTAGAAAAATTTCACAATCGTTTTCAAAAGAAAAAAAATTAATAAATAAAATAAAAGTACAAAGAACATCAAAACACATTTTATCAAAGAGAGGAAAAAAATCTCGTTCGTTAATAAAATGTCTCGAATTTTATTTTTAATCCGTTTCCAGTTGTTAAATATAAATAAAGAATAAAATGCTCTCGTGAATGAAAAATTTTTGTAAACAAAAAAAAATCGACTGCCAAAAAAAAAAAATAAATAAATAAAATAATAATAAATTAAGCAAAAAAAAAAAATAAATAAACAAAAAATCGTCTGCCCAGTCAGTCATTTTTTTCTGAGCCTGCATTTCCGCCATGTTTTCGGAGTCGGAGTCGGAATCAGAGTCCTCACAGAAGATTTTTCAGAAAAGTACTTAACATACATTTTTTATCAAAACCGTTTTCTTACAAAGTTAGTTTGAAGAAAATCCGCCTTTAAGTTCAGAATCAACATTCAATTTAAACTTCCCAGTAGGCACTCATGTTAAAAAAATTTCTGAACGGTTCATCATTGAACGAAAAATGGTTCAAATTGAAAAGTGAAATATGGGAATGAGTCTCTCCGAGATATTTCGAACAAAAAAAGTTTATTCAATTCGAACGGTTCACTTAAAAGTTATTAGGTGGAGAAAGGTTGCTTGAACGGTTCAATCTTGAACGAAAAAATGTTCAAATTGAAAATTTAAAAACGGTAATGAAGTATCCTTACCGAGATCTTTAGAACAAAAAAAAGTTTGCTTAAATCGGACTGTTCACTCAAAAGTTATTATGGGTGAGAGCTTGTTTGAACGGTTCAATGTTGAACGAAAAATTGTTCAAATCAAAAAATTTAAAAACGGGAATGAAGTATTCTTTATAAGATCTTTCGAACAAAAAAAAGTTTATTCGATTCGCACGGTTCACTTAAAAGTTATTATGTGGGGAAAGGTTGCTTGAACGGTTCAATGTTGAACCAAAAATGTTCAAATTTAAAATTTAAATACGGTAATAAAGTATCCTTGCCGAGATGCTTCAAACAAAAAAAAAATTGTTTAAATCGGACTGTTCACTCAAAAGTTATTAGGGGTGACAGCTTGTTTGAACGGTTCAATGTTGAACGATAAATTGTTCAAATCGAAAATATAGATACGGGAAGAAATATCCTTGAAAAGATCTTTCGAACTAAAAAAAGTTTGTTCAAACCGGACTGTTAACTAAAAAGTTAATATCGCGCGACAGGTTGTTTGAACGGCTGAAAGTTGAACCAAAAATTGTTCAAATCGAAAAGTCAAATATGGGAATGAGCTGTATTTGCCGAGATCTTTTCAACAAAAAAAATTTCGTTCAAATCGGAATGTTCATTCAAAAGTTATTAGGGGGGGGGACAAACAGACCGACAGACAGACCGACCGACCGACCTACATACAAATTCCCCATCTCAATACCCTACTTTCAAATTTTTAATTTTTCGATATTTATTTCACTTTTTTTTTTTGTTTCTTTTTGACTTTGTTTTGGACTTGGCGATATTTTTTGAACCTGGCGATATTTTTTAGATGCATTAAGCCACTTTTAATACTTTTTTCGTCTCTTTTATTTTTAACGGGAAAGTAGGCTAAAAAGTGCTATCTGGAGGATAGAGAGAGCGTTCCATCTTTTAAAAATCTTGGACCATATAAGAACCACTTGGTTAAAGTAGCCCGCGTTTACGGTACTGAAATTTAAGTAGATTCGACATTAGAGTGTAAGGAGCCATCCCGTTTTCAAACAGAAAGTATCAGCTGTTTAAAAGAAGTTTTCGCATCCGAAAAATAACAATTCATACATTTTGCTGGTGTGACCCTTCAGCCATATAGGATAATGTTAAAAGCACAATTTTTTTTTAGAATAAAATGGTTCTTATATCCAAATGTGTGAGAATCGAAAAAAAAACTTTAAATTACGGTGGATAAATTGTAAATACAGGGTGTCCACTCCAATCGTGGACCAATAGCTAATTTCTAAACCGTTAGAGATAAGCATATAGTTTATTTAGGAAAAAATCTCCAAATTACGAAAGGAATTTTGGGTCTATTCAATGTTTTTCAAAAAATCAAATTTTGAAAGAGTTACGAAATTTAAATTTTTATACAGCCCCACAGTCCTATCAATCATATTTAGTAAAACATTTTTGACACTGTAACGTTTAAAACTAAAAAAAAATCACTCTTCTACCACAAAAATTGACCGAGTTATAACGTTTTGAAAAATCAAGATTTTGCATTATTTCATGACGTCATCGAGGGAGCGATCTCTCGATGACGTCATGAAATCTAACGGTTTAGAAATTAGCTATTGGTCCACGATTGGAGTGGACACCCACGGGTATATGCGTAAAAATGTCGCAATCATACAATTGGATAGCCATTTTGGCTAGTTTCTCGTTAATGGTTAAATAGTAGAACTTGTAATTGAACCTGGGCCTCGTGGGACCAGGGCTGAATATACAGGGGGGTTCTTGGGGGTTCACCCCTTGCGGTTTTTTTTTTTTTTTTTTTTTTCAGCGATTTTTTAGGAATTTGAGGGAAGGCAGCGGGGCTCTTCACTCCGGAGCCCACCCGTATACCAATTCTAAAGCTGTAGTATATCAATTCACGCTTAGTATCCTTTTTAATATTTTCCGGAGTTTTCCCATGGGATTTAGCATGAAACTTTCAAAACACCTTCTCATTGCTGCTAAACTGGCTTTAACCAGCTTTTGGTCTCTTTATCAGGATGAATTATGTCATTTTCCAATTGGAAGGAAAAGTCATGGCTATAAAAATATAAACAAAAAGTAATGAGTGCTTGTTCTTGCGTAACCAATTGTATATTTTCAACTTTCTAAAACAACCAGTGGGTATACGCATTGCTGTAAAGTGTATTTTTTTCCATTCTAGACTGTATTTACTGCCAGTTGAAGAAGTTCGTGCACTGCAAAAAATAAACTGTTGCTTTTACAGTACACTACTGGCTGCAGAGTTTTCAGTTTAGAACTGTAAAATGCACGGTAATAAACTGTAAAATTAGTATTACTGCTAATTTTAGTTTATTACTGTGCATTTTAATTTAAAACTGGAAACTCTGCTGCCAGTATTATACTGTAAAAAATACAGCCTATTTTTTGCAGTGTGGACTCCTTCCTTAAAAAATGCCATCCTAAGATATTCAAGTGTCTTAGAGATAATCAACGTCTTGTCGTTGATAAATCAGTGGCGGATTTACCTTGTCACCGCTGTAGCTATTGCGAGGAGCCCCAACTACTTAGGGGCCCCAAAAGACATCCAAAAAGACATGCAAAAAATATTTTATGCAGTTATGCTCATCTCTAAGGGTCCCCCAGAAATGCTTTGCGACAGGTGTTTGCGAAACCAATCAATCCGGCATACTTCTATGTATTATTTCTGTACCTCAGAACCAGACTAACGTTAAGTCCATTTTCGTCATTTTTCGGTAGAGGGGAAAAACGATTGTCGAATACATCGTTTTTCCCCTCTACTGAAAAATGACGAAAATGGACTTACGTTAGTCTGGTTCTGAGGTACAGATTTCTCTTTTCAAAACATTCAGAAGCAAGATTTGTAAATGAAACCATCCAGAAATGATGAAATGGTAGTTTTTAATTATAAATATTAAGTTAAATGAACATTTCTAATTATCGTAAAGTATCCGTAACTAGTACTCACGTTGAAGAAAACATCAAGTCCTATGGTCAATTTATTTCAACAAAGAAAATAAGTACATATACAAAGAAAAAACAATAACAAAACTTATTTTGTTTAGTTATTAAAACTAAACAACCAAAAAGTAACAATAGGATACAAAAAAAAGCTGAAATTCAGCTCAAAAATCAATTGTTTTCAATTACTTTCTCCAACAAATTTCAATCTGCTTTCGAAATTAAAT
The DNA here is from genome assembly GCA_038373865.1 of Uloborus plumipes. Lineage (NCBI taxonomy): Eukaryota > Metazoa > Arthropoda > Arachnida > Araneae > Uloboridae > Uloborus > Uloborus plumipes. The sequence continues at coordinate 52,560 of JAXGGA010003213.1, read as the reverse complement.
ATTGGACGTTGTCATCAAATTTTTATTCTGTGATTTATTTTCAGGATTCAACTGTATAATCGAATTAAAGAAGCTGTTTTAAAAATAGGGTTATTATTTAAGTATGAAATATTGATTTCAAAAGTATTTTATTGCCCTAATCTTTAGTTTTCTGCAGAACAAATGTGCTGCTTATGAAACATTTTAAAATTAATAGTTGAACTTAATTTTGACTTTTTGACGACATTTTTGAAGTGCGTTAAGCTTTCTTTTACCTTTCTTTCGCAGCTTTAACCAAAATTGCATAAAAAAGCAGAGCAACTAAATAATTGCTCCAGGATATTGTATAAATGATTTTAAACAGTATTTTTTAGCTAGACAAAATTTCTTAAACAACGTTTCTCAACCTATTAGCAATTTAGAAAAAATTTCAATCTTAATTTTTATTTTCTCCTCCCCCTTATTCCTCCTCATAAAATAGTAATCTAATATTATTTTTTCTTAGAAATAAATAATACATTCCAACAGCTTTCATTTAATAGCAATATTTTAGTCCATTATGATTCCACTCAAGTCTTTATCCAAATAGCTACAGTACACTCTTTATTATCCGCGGAATTAGATGGCATGGGTATCGCGGATAACGAAAATCTCTGATAATCCGAAAAAAACATTAAATAAGGGGTAAGGAAGATAAAAAATGACTTTTGCATCAAAATAATTGCATTACACTTAAAACGTGATATGTACAAACAGTGACGACAGGTGCAGCATAAAAACTTATTTGTATTTGAGGTTATCATGCAAAAGAATCTATAAAGTTAACTAAGAATATTTTTTTTCTTCGAGACCCTCGCGGATAATCGAGAGTTTACTGTAGGGGAAGACCGCCTATATTGGACCTCCTAAGAACAGGAGGCCTGTGTCGCTCAATGTGAAGCAAAACAGAAATGCAAAATAGGGCGTCGTAAGCTAAATTTAATCAGGAACCGCCCTGGGATCTTATATTTTCTGAAAATATGAAAATTATTTTTTAAAAAATTATCTTATAAAAAGTTGCAAAAGTCCAATTTAGAAATATATGCGCCTAAATTGAACCATGCACTTCCTAAATTGGACCGTACGAATAAATCATAGAATAATTTATATTTGAACTATACAGCTTTTTTCCAGGATTTGCAACAGAATTTCTTTCGCTTCGGCCTCACTTAGGCAGTGTTGATAAATTCGATGATGGCATTTCATACACTTAATCATATTTTGCACTTCATCTCTATGACAAATATTGCAATAGCAATTGTTTTATGCAGGCTCTTGCTTTTTCTTGTGTGACTTTTTCTGCTCTATACCTCTTTTATGCGGCGTTAGAATGATTGCTGAGATAGCCTTCCTTTTTGTTCCTTCTATTTTTTAGGCAAAGGTGATATGTGAGCCGGCTTTACAAAATCATAGAGTTGACAATCATGTTTTGATGAGAACTATCCGCCGATTCTGCAGAACTTGTACTAATTCAAGTCGTAGCTAGTTCTTGTACATGGTATACAACTTACACCGAAAATGTAACCTGTTCAGTGTTCACTTTGAGTAGTTTTGTCTGGACTACTTGCCTCTAATTCTGTTGCAGCCAAATCAATGTCATTCAACACATGTCAATTAACAGGCTAAACTCCTGTTCTTTAGAATCAACTCACAGCTTTTGCCATGGCCTTGATTGTGGTTTGCCCATAAGAGTTACCAAACAGTTCTCCTGTGAGATATTAGATAATGGATCTCATTAGATGTTCTCGCATCCATGTATCACATGCTCGATTAAAATATGTAGACAGAGGCTGAATAAAGACCACATCTACGTGTATTATGTGTTTAAAGAGAAATTATCATTACATCGTTCTCGTTAGCCAAGTATATTGCATCAATGTTCTTTATGTAAATGCTGTGCCAATTCGTTAACAGAAAGACATTCTTTTTACATGGCTCGGATTAACAGTTTTGATGAAATGTTGTATCAATTGTGGGAATTATCGTTTGTGATCCAACTTTTTTTTTGAACAAGAATATTGCTCACCAAAGAAGCTTTTATGATAACTTCATACATGGAACGTAATCTTTTGAAAATATACATAGGGAGCTTGCAATTATGTTGCACTCATGTAGCAAATAACCAGCGTATTTATACCACGTTCACCACTCAATACTGCCCTAACCTGGTGTTTATCTCTATACGTCACTATATCTTGGGGCTTTTGGACAATGAATAGACCGGCTTCATCAACATTGAACATTTTAGTAGCATATCAATTGTTTCCTATATTAAAATCCTTTTGAAAATATCAAAGAATTTCATATTTTTAAACCATTTTCATATTTTTTGTTAATAAATACGTTTCACAACCTGAAACTGCAACTTAATGGATGAAGAGAAAAAAAAAATACATTTTAAGAAGTTGCAGCTTCTACTTGATAAAAATGTGCTTGATAAAAAAGTTTAAATGAATATCGTGAATAGGTGTTAAAGTATGATTAAAATAATTTTAACTACGCTATTAAATAAGACTAGTCACTTATTTTATGTTACGATTTATAAAATGTATTATTTAAAGTCATATTCTTAAATTGGACCACCGGTCCAATATAGGAAAAAATTTTCGGTCCAATAAAGGAAAACACGCCATTTTTTATTCTTCAGCTCATTGCTCTGTCAAAAATTATCACAATCGGGAATATAAATACATCAATATAATCCTCATTAAACATAGATTATAATACTGTAACAGCATTTTACGGCAATTCACAAGTTTTTGAGTTATCCTTTTAGGAACAAGTTCACAAAATAAGATTTCGCACGTTTTCAACACAAATCAAGCCGTAACTCACGCTAAACAGTTCGAAAATTGGTGAAACTTCATACACGTTGATTTTTTTCCTAAAACTTCATATTTTTACTGTTAAAATGCAGCACAGATCTCCGTACTAGATTTTAAGCCCGAGGTCCAATTTAAGCAGTGGTCCAATACAGGCGGTTTTCCCCTATATAAAAATTATTTTCCAATTTGATACTCAGACTTCAAGAGACAACTGTCAGGATGATAAGTAGTGAGCAATAATTCAGGTATCCCGCCACTAATAAATTTCAGTGTTTAAAATTAACATTTTAGAGCTAGATAAAACGATGTAACTACGCATGTCGGGAGATTAACTACGTAATTTTTCAAATAGTCCATAATTAGGTTTATCTGCTCGGCAATGGATAAAAGCTAAAGCATTCAAACTAATATCAAAAATTTTATCAGCGGACATTTTGAATGCATCAGCATGCCACCATTGACGGTTCAAAAACCACACAACTATCATTTCGTTCACCGAATGTTAATGAATAACTATTTGAGATTCATGAAATGCCATAAAACAATACGAGCATTTAAATATGAGAAAGATTTTATTTTTGGGATAGATGTTGCAGGCTATTTAATTATTGCTATAGTAGCCTTTTTTCGGAAAACTCACTTCACAATTGTTATATTCTTCCCAAATTCTATTTTAATAGCTGACCGCAATTAGCTTTAAAAAAAGGAATGGCAACATTTTTCTTGAGTTACTCACCGTTTTGAAAAATAAAGCGGCATGATATCAGTTTTCTCTGATAAGCTCAGTCATGAGCATGTGTAATAGGGTGTATCACGAAAAAAAAATTTTTGGAAATTCAAAAATTCAAGTTGATAAAAAGTTGTCACTGTGTTCACATAGTTACCAAAGAAAGTTATTTTAAAATTAAAAAATATTTAGATAAGCCGGGATGACCTTGAAATTTCAAGTTTTTTAGTAAAAACGATGATTTTTCAAAAAAAATGTATAAATTATGTGTAAAGCAAAAATAATTATTTAAGTGCAAAAATAGACTACTTAAGGAGTAATCTATCAATAAAAAAATGCATTGGAGCTGAAATTGAACTTTTGAAGGTTACCAGAAATAGTTACGAAAAATAGTTACAAATATTTTTGCTAGTCAGTCATATTTTTAGAATATTTACCGAGTGGGTGTATCACTGATTTTTTTTTTTTTTTTTTTTTTTTTTTTTGCAAATTCAAAATTTTGAATTGATAAAAAGTTGTCACTATGCTCACATAGTTACCAAAAAAATTTATTTTGAAATTGAAAAATATTTAGGTCAACCGGGATTACCTTGAAGTTTCAAGTTTTTTAGTAAAAACGAAGATTTTTGTAAAAAATGTGTAGAGCAGAATTATTTGAGTGGAAAAATGGACCAATCTCGCTATTTCAAATGCGGCACTTCAATTTTTGTACTATCAATACAATAATAAAAATTGTTTTGCAGGATAAGTAAATATTCTAAAAATATGACTTACTAGCGAAAATGTGAGGTTTTACATATCTATTTCTGGAAACCTAAAAGTTCAACTTTAGCTCCAATACATTTTTTGTTAATAGATTGCTTCTTAAGTAGTCCATTTTTGCACTTAAGTAATTATTTTTGCTTTACACATAATTTATAATTTTTTTTTTTAAATCATCGTTTTTACTAAAAAACTTGAAACTTCAAGGTCATCCCAGCTTGTCTAAATATTTTTCTATTTCAAAAAAAAAATTTTTTTTGGTAACTATGTGAACATAGTGACAACTTTTTATCACCTTGAAATTTTGAATTTCCAAAAAAAAAAATTTCGTGATACACCCTAATGCGTAAGTGCTTTTTTTTTCTTAGTACTAGAGGATTACTTATTTTAGGTTTTTTTAATACTCATTTGTTTTTGTTAAACCAAGTCTCGTGTGATAAATACTTTATGAGCATATTATGATGCTTTAATGTTTATTGATAATTACATTTCAAATCAATTATTATTTCTTCGCTTGATTTCTTGAACATTTCTGTATCTATTTAGGTTCTCTTCCATTTTCAGATTGTTAGTTTATTTCGAAATATAATTTCAAAGCATAGCATTTTAGGAAAGAGAGCGACCTAGTTAAAAGATTTTTAAAAATGATTATTTCAAACTTGTGTGCTAAATGAGAGAAAAAGAGTATTAAATTAAAAATACATATGGAGCAAAGAGACAAACAGACAAAAGAAATTCAACAATGGGAAAAATTCAACAATTCATTGCACATACGTATGCTTTCTCTTCATTCATAAACTGCTTTTTAATACGCTTTTATTAGTTTCACTTGTGGGTTTGTCAGTATTTATGTAACTCTGAATAAAAGATAAAATTCATTCTTTACAAATATAAAAATAATATACAGTGAACTCTCACTTATGCACCGGCTCAAGGGACCAACAGAAAAAGGCGCATAAGTGAAAGAGACGCATAAGTGAACAAGTCAATTCAAAAGTCTAAAATGAAACTTAAGTTCTCATGAGAGCATGAATAAGAATGTTTCTATAGAAAATGGTCATATTACTACGGTTTGGCAACTACTGAAACATAATTGCAATGATAAGGAGAAAACAAAATTGTAGCATACCTAATCACAAAATGGTCCTTTTAAAACGATCCATAATAGATAATTGTCCCTCTCCGAACTCTAGTTCATGTGGAAAAAAGGCCTTCCGTGAGCAATAAAAGAGAAGGATTAAAGAGGAAAGTGAAGAAACATGCTCATTTTTCAAGAAAATAAATTAAATTGTTTACATTTTTCAAAAAATTCGGCGCATAATTGAAATATTTATCTCTAGAGTGACGCATAAATGAATGAAATTATCATTATTTTACTATGGAATGTGCTGGGACCACTGAAAATCGTCGTATAAGTGAAAAAGGTGCATAAATGAGGCGGTGTATAAGTGAGAGTTCACTGTTCACTGTATTAAATACTATTATTAATACTAAAAGCTAAAATATATTACATAAACTACATTACTATAAAACATGTTGATGCATTATAAGTGCATATAAAAGCGTGTTTTTTAGTTTTTTTAAAACTAATTTAAAGAATATTCACCTGAAATAAATAATTTCACTCTTAAGCTTTTTTTTTTTTTTTTTTTCAAAGACGGGATTTCTTAATTGCAAGCTCAAAATATCAGTTAATTGCATTTTTCCATAATGATCATGATATTAACTACGTTCGAAAGAAGCGTTAAAAGTTTAATCTCGCTCTTCCAGATATTTGCTTTTTCTCTTATCAAGTCCTTGGGAATGGACACATTTCAAAAATGCTGTTTCTCTCTCGCTCTTTCTCTCTTTTTTTCCCAATTTTGATAAAAGTCAGCAGAAGGTCTGAAGAAATACGTCAAAATTAAATGAACGGATACTTTTTGGAAAAAAAAAAATATTTTTTCTCTTTGTTTACTTTGTGTGTCTACACTTTATTTTTTGATTAAAAGTGTTCAAAAAAATATCGCCGTACTTTAATTACAGAAGAAAAATCTGTCTGGGTTGGATTCAACTTAATAGAATTTGTAATATTATTATGTTTTTCTTTTAACTTTACTTTTCACACCGAATAAACTATTTTGCAAGAAGAGATTCACACAAAAAGTTCTAGTTTTTTGAAACTCTATACTAAATATTTTGTGTTAAAAAGACAGATTTTCTGCTTATCTGTACGTAAATGTTTTTTAATTAATTTAAAAAGTAACCAAAAGCAGAAATTTGTGCATTTAAACGTTGGATTTAAACTCTACAATTGAAACATGGTTTTTAGAACTACAGTACTTACTAATTTAGAGCTACATTACTTACTGATTTATAGAACTGCATTACTTACTCGCGTAAACGAGTAACCAGACCAGTTTTGGTCCAAAAAAAAATTCAACTACCCTTTCTAATGTTTTTTCTGAAATCCAGCTTGATCTGTTTCAGTTGATCAAAAAGCACGATTTGCTCGCGTGTTCGTTAAATTAGTTTACAATTGTGAGCAATCCTTTTTTTTTTACTTTTACATACACTGTTATCAGAGATATCCACGGGGGGGGGGGAGGATTATCGCGCAGGTTGCGCCATCAAATTTTTTTGAGTGGGGGGGAGGAGTTAACCAATTTAATTATTTATTTAAAATATTTATTAATTTATTTTTTTATTTAAATTACTAGCGGTACCCGCACGGCTTTGCCCGTGGTATAAAATTAAAAATTCATTTGTAAAAAATTGATATAGCAGAAAAAATACTCTATTTTAGTTATTCAACTGTAATTCTTTTAAAGAATGATATAAAAATTTGGCATGGACCCCACACTACTTCCTTTTACGTGTAAATTTCTTAGTAGATGCCTTAAGTGCTAAAATAGTGCTTGGAGTGAGCAAGATAACAATTCAAACATTTACATCCCTAGTTTGCCACAAAACAATGCAAAAAAATGTTTTTCATTGATTAATCTCCTAAACATCGCCGATTTTAACATCATTCAGTGGATTTTTCGCAAAATATCGCCAATAGCGCCAAATTGAACCAAAATAAAAAAATAATTTTTTCGCCAAATTTGCCGATAACTTGGCGATATGTCGCCAAATTGGCGTCAAACACTTGGCGACTAAAAGCTTGGCTATATTTCGCCAAGTGGTCGCGCCAATTCATATCACTTTTGTCTGCATTGAAATTAACACTGATTTACCCCATAAAAGGGGTAAAAACCCCCTTGGGGGACAAAAATAAGCCAAAAGAGAAAATAAGAACAATTTTGCTTCTCACAGAAATCTTACCAAAGTTTAAAAAAAGAAGAAAGTTTTCTTTCCTACCTTCAAAAACAAAATAATAGAAATTTCGTGCATTATTCTTCACCATGATAATAAAAACAATAAACATCGACAAACATCAACCAGCAAATGATAAATTAAAAGCCAAACTCGTTCACTCAAGCCATTTACTGCAATTTATATTGAAATTAAAAAAAAAGGAAATAAAATATGTTTTGCCAGACGATAAATTTAGAATGGTTTACTATCATGTTGTTTCTTTTTTGACCTCATTTAGTTAAACAATGTTTCCCTCTTCTACACAACTCGTCAGATAGCCAAAATATCTCTAAACTCACAACAATGGTACGTGTCAGTTTCTTCCTTCTCTACCTTTTTTAAAGAAAGGACTCGATTTCTCATTTGATTGACAGGTGCCATCTTATCACGATTTTATTATATTTCATTTGACTAATTTTAATAAGGCTTGGAGTTTGGATTGCTACAAAAACAAATACATTTTTTAAATTATTAATGGAAAAAGAACGAAACAAATAAACGAAATAAAAACGTAACCATGGTAACAACATTAAAAGTTGATTTCCGTTGATAAAATAATTCATTTCATTAACCATTTTAGAATCGTTTGGCTTGCTTTACTGAAGATAAGCCTTGAATTCCGGGATTCTAAAAACAATTGTTACAGCTCTCCTGGTGATCGTAGAAACTTCGAAAAAACATCATTTTGTGCAGAAAATTTCAAGCTTTCGAATGACATAAGACTTGAAAATGTGTATATAATATTTCTTCCCTATTTTATCGAATTTCCGCTAAGAATTCGAATAGAAAAAGAACGAAATGGAATGTTCGAAAAATCGCTTCGAGGTGCAAAACTACATGCTACAAACTAATTTTGTGCCAAGTGGCATGAAAATCGACCGAACGGTTTTGGCGCTACGCGCGTAACAGACAGAAAGAAAGACAGACAAACCTTCAGCTTTATTATTAGTAGAGATTTCTTTCATTTCTTTATTATTATTTTATTTATTTGTGTGGGTGGGTGTGTACTTGGAATGTCTGGAAGGGAAAAAAGCGATTCTATACTGCGCATAATTCACACTTAAAAAAATTAATAATATATAAAAAAATAAGTTATAATTTTAAAAAATAAACAAATAACAGTAAAAAAAAAGTTTAAAAAAATAAATAAAATAAAAAAGAAGAGTGAAAAGAAAAAGCACAAGAGGGTTGCGAAAAATTGGGGGGGGGGGGGATTTACGCCATTGAGCTTGGGGGGAGGAGCGCCCGTGACTGTTGTCATTTTTAGTTATAGTTTAAATCAATGGTGCCCCCTCTGCTCAAGGACCGCCAAGGGTCATATTAAAACTACTATCACGGGTCAGATCACATATAAAATTTCAAAATGTTTTATTCTTTTCTGAATAACATGGAAAATAAGGAAAAGGAAAAAAACCATACAAACCAGTAGGTATTTATTATTACTTTATACTTATTATAATTAATTGCATCTTCTTCAGAAACCAATTGATTTTTCTTTTTGGCTCCAAATTTGGGACATTGCCACTTACGGTGCTTTTCGGTTTGACACATTAAACAAAACAATGGGCCACACGGATCACCTTCACCGGCCAGATGTAGCCTACGGGCAGTAAGTTGTGCACCATTTTTTTAATGTATGCTAGTGCTATTGTGATTTTATTCTATTGTGTACAGTTTTCGATTTTTACCGATTTTGCTGAGCATTCTCGGATTTCTCTTATTGACTGTTACCGTGCCACTCTATTCTGCGAACGATTGGTAGTTTACTGTATTTACAGATAGCAAAATAAATTAATTGCCGCATGCAACTTTTTATTACAACAAGTTTTTTCCTATAATTTCATTTAGGAGAATGAAATAAATCTCAAAAAAAATAAGAAAAATTTTCTGAAATTGTAACAGAAATATTTCTCGAAGCGAAACATGTTTTTTAAAGGAGCTAATTGCATTTTCTACAATTTTTCCTAAAGATATTTCTATTAAAATATTTGGAACGTTTCTTTAAATCGACTTCTAGACTTCTTTTATCCAAAAGAAAATTTTTCGCATTCTTTCTCGTGATTAGAAATGTTAACTCTAAGTTTTAATGAGGTTTCATAAAAACTTAAGGGAGCTTCCTTTTTTTTTTTTTTTTTTTTTTTTTTTTTTTTTTTTTTTTTTTTTTTTTTAACATCAAAAGTGCTGCAGAAGGAAAAACTAAAAATTAAAACAATAAACATGATTTTCATAGCGATGTTAGATTATAATTTAAGTTGAAGCAGCTGAAGCTTGTAGTTACCTATGTATATGTATACACACACAGCAATTTTTCAAGTAAAAAGTCAAGCAATTACGACGTGTTGTTTTTGCTTTCGAAAAAGATTCGAATAATGACATTCCGTATGAAACAGTTGTTTTCTGACTTCTCTATAAACCTGTAAACGTAATATAATAGTGCACATTAGTACATTTCAGAGAAGACGTTAATCAATAGTAAACTTTAGTAGGGACGATTTTGCAGAATAGAGATATTTGAAATAGAATTTCAATAGCAAACTATAAAAGATTACTTAATTAGTAACCAGAAGATTGTTACTTCAACATTACAAGTTCTTAAAATTGTTCTACTGTTAGATGTGATATCAAAATGTTAATTGACATCTTATGTTATCGTTTCTCTTAAGTTGAAATTGATGTTCTATTTGAGTAAAATGAACTACACAGCAAAAAATTAACTGTTGTTTTTCTATATATATAAAAATGAATGTTGGTGTGTGTGTGTGTTCCCTAAGATCTCAGAAACTACCCGGGAGATTTGACTGAAACTTTCACCGTTTGTTCCTTTTGGTACTGGGAAGGTTTAGAGACCAGTTTCAACAAAATCCGATGGGTAGTTATTTTTTTATTTCAATTTTAGACATGATTCTGTCTTTGTAATTTCAATTTAAAACTCCATTTTCGAAGGCTTTCATCAATCCAATCGAGTATTTAGTGTATCAACTCAACTCTCTGGCAGATAGTTGGAATTGCTTGCTACCGTAAATTTGGCGATCTTTTAAATCGCGCCAAGAGCCCTCAATAATGGAAGTTTTCCCAATAACTATCTCAAGTATAAAGGATAAAAAAGGTATTTGATTAATAGATTAATCTTTTTTTAAAAACAAATGAGATTCAGTTTCATATTTCGGAACTGCTTTAGATTTGTAGAGGCTTAGATGGCATGCATTATTTTCCACGCGAACACTATTTTGCTCTTTATATCTATTGCTGTTTTCAATCAGAGTATGTTACTATATTTTCTCGCCAAACATCCAATCAATGGTTCGTTTTCATGTCCAAACTATTTGCTATGATATACCGCAATGTTGGAAATTATTTTAACGCCTTAAGGAATGGTGTACTTTTAGCGCCAAATATAATATTCAAATTGATTTCAGATTGCCAAAAAAGTAATCAGCTTCATAGAGAATACCTCAACATTTGGCGACAATTTCTCTTTCACAAAAGTGAGATTACGTAAGTTTCTTTATTTATGGAAGGGATAGGGGTTCAGAATTACCCCAGGTATCCCAAATTAGCTACCAAATTGGCGACTTTTTAAATAGCGTCAAGAACCTTCAATAATTGAAATTTTCCAAGGCACGTTGCTACGCAACTATTTTTGTTTTCGGGAGTAGAAAAAATTATGTGTGTATGATAAATACCTGATTAAATATGTTTCCTTCTCAGACAAACATATTATTGCATGACAGTACTCAAATGCTACCATATTTTTTAAGGTGTTTGCTATTTCAAGTCCGTAATATTTGTCATTAACCGCAATGTTAAAAATTATTAACGACGTACGGAATGGTGGGTAAGTCCCCTATATAGAACATAGTTTTATAGTATTAAAGGAAAATGAACTTTTTTATTGAATAGACTTTCTGAAAATTGAATAACTTTATGAGAAGATAACTTTGCTTCATTTAGATTTTTTAAAATCTTTCATCATGCCTATTTTCAACAACGCTTTATAGATTTTTACATCCAAAACACCACGTGAAGACGAAATATACATCTAAGCAGAACAACGTCTGCCGGGTTCTGCTAGTACAGTATAATACTGGCAGCCGAGGTTCCAATTTAAAACTGTAAAATGCGTAGTAGTAAACTGTAAAACTAGCAATTTTACAGTTTCTTACTGCAAAGTTAAAACCTTGATTTTAAACTGTATTATACTGTACAACAACAATTTTTGCTGCAACATTTAACTGCATTATACTGTAAAAACAACAATATAATACTGGCAGCAGAGGTTGTAGTTTAAAACTTTAAAATGCTCGATAATAAACTGTAAAGTTAGCAATTTCACGGTTTATCATTGTAAAACTAACAGTTTTATAGCTTATTACTGTAAAATTACCAATTTTTACAGTTTATTACTATAAAATTAGCCGTATTATACTGTAAAAACATTCATGTTTACAGTGTATGACTTACTTATTATGTAATTTTGTCTCTAGAATGGATTAGTAAAAAATGTGCTTCTACGTAAGTTAGCCTTTTTTACTTTTAGTAAAGTCTGAAATATATTGCAGTACCTTAGCTACGTTTGCAACCAGAAAAAAATGGAATCTTTCACCTTTCGAAGTGCGTTCGGAAGGATGAGACTAATATTAATTTATAAGAAAACTAAGAATTCAACGCCATGAGGACAATGAAAAGAATATGATCTGAAATAATAAAAGATTTATTTAGTAAGTATCGAACATTATTTTAAAATTTATTTTAATGTACTAATCCTATAATATATTTATTCAAAAAGGTTTATAAGGTTTTATTCAGAAAAAAAAATTGAATACCAAAATTAAACTTTCAAACGTAAAAAATTATATTTTATCAAAATATGGGTCATTACTCTTTATTTCTATTCAACAAAAATAAATATTTTGAAAAGTAGTAGAAGAATATCAATTAAATTTATTAAAAAGAATATGTAACATTTTTCACAACCATACTAAGTTCAGAAAAATAATAAAATATTAACAAAATCAGAATTAAAAAAATAACAAAAATTGAAATTAAGCTCTTTGCATTAAAAAAATGACCTTATGTCTATCAGCCAAAGTCGTTTCTCGAAGATGTAAAATGCGATCTAGAGTGCACTAAATGCATGGGGCCTCTTCAAAGAAAAAAAGTTGAAATTAAAAAAAGTAAATCTCGAAATTAAAAAACTCAAAATGTTTCTGAGAGGCAAAAATCGCATTAAAATCAAAAACAAAAGATTAGTCTTTTGCCAATGAGTATTGTTAGTCTGAATGGAAGGAACGAATAGAGAACACTCGCTGAGGCAATGAAGCATTGAAATATCACTGTACGAAAAACAATCAGCGAAGTAAACAGATTTCATTATAAATAAGTAAATTAATTTAATCAGTTGGAACTAGGGATGCACCGATTAATCGGCAGTACCGATTAATCGGCCATAATCGGCCACTTTGCCGATTATTAATAGTCGGCAAAATTGGGCCGATTAATCGGCTGTATTTTTTTAATATAGTTCTTTAAAGTATACCTTCACTTAGAAACTATGATGAATGATTTCATTGACAGTAATAGTAACCCTCACAGTTGATATAAAGTTTTTAACAAATTAATTCTCCTACTTTAGATAAATATACACATAGGCAATGTTGCAACATTTTTCATGTGGCGATAGTTTTCTACTTTGCACAGTGCTTTTAGATAACCTCTAATTTTGGCAAGGAATAAAAGTCTTGAATTAAATTGCTACTGATTATTAAAAGTTTTAATTAAAAGTACTCCTAATTAAAATTACCGCCTCCCACCGACCCTCCCCCTCCCCCTTTTTTTGAATTTTTATGTCCAATAATTATAATTAACAATGTGTTAATGCAATATTATTGGCAATAATATGAAAATTGGTTTTAAGAAATTCGATAAAATATTGAAATTATTTTGTGAAAATTAAGAAAATAGGAAAAAAAATCTTCTCTCAGGAATAAATTACTTACTATTTCTAAACTCGGAATTGTATAAGAGAGAAAAAACAGTGATTGTGAAATTGTAGCATTAAAAACAATCATTCTTATAATTAATCGACTCAGCCGATTAATCGGCCGATTATCAACAACCGATTAATCGGTAATCGGTTATCGGCCAATTTGCTTATCGGTGCATCCCTAGTTGGAACCATAGAAAGAGGAGATACAACGAAAACTGGAAAGTGCAAACAAATTAATAGAACTAAATACTGAATTTGTAACGAAAAATAAGAACATTCCATTGAAAACAATCATGTCTTTGCAATTAAGATAAACAAAAGAGGAAGCAACGATTGAAAAAAAAAAACTAAACACAAATGGTGCTAATACTCACAACAGCAAAGAAAAAAAGAGAGATTTAAATTTCTTAAAAGAAAGCTTACGAACTGAAAACATCCACAAACACAACAAAGAAACATGTGCAAAAAAAAGAGCAAGTCCAAAAATATATGCGCCTATCAAGTGAATAAATATTAAACAGAACAATAGCAACTTCATTAAAGAATTTTAAAAGTGAAACTGAATAAATAACGAAAATGGACAGAAAAATTACAAATGTTGCTAAAATAACAAAAATTACTAAAATTACAGAAAAAATAGAATAAAAATAATCAGTACTTAAGCTAAACTCATTGCACCCAAGCATTTTTTTTAATTGCAAAATCAGTGCTGTAAAAGCAACAAAGAGAAGAAAAAAGGATAGTTTTGAAAAGTTAATAGAAAATGCGTTTTACAACATTTAGATGTGTGTTAACTATTTCTATTACATTCAACATAATTGTATATTTGCTCGAAAACTGAGTATACCTAATTACGTTCAAAATGAAATTAGGAGCTATTCAGCCTCCTTTATCATAAAAAACTTCTCAATAGGAGCTCATTCTTAGTTAGCTTCTCTTTCAATGAAATCGCTGCCTACTTTAATATGTATTTATGATCTCTTTCAATTAATGACGAAGTATTGGCACATTGCGAAATAATATCCTCAGAAATATGCAGCGCTCATTGGCAAGGTTACAATGCGAACGCATTTCGTCGCAAAATGAGGCATTACTTTTTAACAGAATTCCACGATCGTGCATAATTAATTCAAAAAGACCCATAAATAGAGTGGAATGACAAATGAGATGCTTTTTTGATAGTGATGGAAAATATGCAAATGTGAAGCAAAAGTAACCTAACATGCTGGATAGCTTTGAGTTGCCCCAAAAAGAGTTTTAATTCCATTTCAGTAAAGTATTATTTCTTTACTCTCTTCAAGTGAAGTTTTGACGGATTCAAGGTTGTAAATATAAATCACTTAAGCTTTAATTAGTGCTAAAGCAGAATCTATTGCCAGTTTGATCTGCAACGGACTCAAAAAAACTGTGATGGACTTGATTCGCTTGCGATTTCCTATTCATTTATCCAAATGATTTGACGAAAAATTGCAGTCCACACCACAATTATATATTGTTCTTGAAATGGAGCACAAAAGAGTTACGAAAAGTGAAAGAAGTGGCGACGAATTTAAAGAAAAACATTTGTCATACTTAAAAATCAAGAGTTCCCGAAAAGGTACGACGTGGGAAATGTGTAATTTGTGCAACGAATTTGTTTCCAGAAAGGACAGTTTTGAATCCACGCGGTTTGGCATCCTGGACAACTGCGACCATATTTTCTGCTTATCCTGCATCAGGAATTACCGAGAAACAATTCATCGATCCGTCTTCAAGAACAGCAAAGGAAACTGTAGAGAAAATCCACCTGCCCCAGTTATTTGTCCGGTTTGTAAGGTAAGCTCAATTTACACCATGAGCAGCCGTCTGTGGATTCGAGGTGCGACGAAGAAAGCTAAATTTGTGAAAAAGTTCGAAGAATCAGCAAAAACGATTCCCTGTGAATATATTAAATGTGGGCAAGGAACTTGCTTGGCTCCCACTTGTTACGCAAGGGCTCTTGAAGCCGATTCGGCCTTAGGCCACAGCTTACTCTATAAGTCATTACAACTGATGGAAATACGTTGTTTTACTTTTCGAAAAAATTTCTTCCCCAATGATGCTTAAAAGTCTGAAACCATGTTTACAAATTAGTATCGAATTTTCGGCTGCTTTCAATTACAGTTAAGTTAAATATTGGCAATATTTGCTGCTCAAGTTCATTTTGCAAATTATGTACACTGCTTATTGCGTTTTAAAATTACTGCATGATTGGATGAAATGACTCCTATGCACAACCTAGTATGCTGACTTTGTTGTAAGACGTGCATATGAATAAAAATGTTCATTAATATAAATCAATTTCTAATTAAGTACGTAGATATTTTTTTATACTTTCTAAGTTTATACTTCTCTAAGTTAACATATACAACACGTAAAAATTCTTTCATTATAAAATTTGCAGTGCATGGCTTAATATTCAAAAAAATTATTTGCAGTTTATTCAAACGTGAAAATGGGAATCTTTAGAACATACTAAATCTTTTTTACATACTAAATAAACACTCTAAATTACAGATACTTTCCGTATTTGAAGACTGTATAATTTAATAACTGAACTCAAATGATTGCTTGACTTTAAAAAAATCTAGCCTTTAAGTTGCGTACGTTTATTTGTGACTTCTAAAAATCAAAAGTAAAAGTTTTATTGACTTTAAATATAATTGATTATTACAATAATTATACGAGAGAAGTTTCACCATTGGTTTTTGATGCTGCAGAAAACTAGAATCAGAGCTAACGCAATGCTCTTTTATACAAAAATAATGTGATTGGACTGTACTAGACATTCCTTTTCTAGTGTTCGTTAAGTACATTAAACGATTTCTGGTACTTGTAAAGCTTTTTTTTTTTTTTTTTTGTGCTTTTACACTTAAACTGTTAAATCCTACCTTCCAACCGTGCAACATGTTGTGTTCATGAAAGAAAGCATCACTGGTTTGATAGCAAAATTCAATGTTTTACGTGGTCTTCAATAAACATTTTCCAGCTGAAAAATGTGAATATTGAAAGAACAAATGAAAGCTACATTTTATGATATGGAATTTTGAGTGCAAGCTCTTCGTTAACAAGGTAACGTAATTTTTTTCATCACAACTCTATTTCTTTCAACAGGCTCTTATTATATGCATTTTTACTTTACTTACGAACAATTTTTAACTACAACTCTTTCTGACTACAATATATTCGGATGCTTACTGTTAATAAATATGAAACATTGCCTTTGATTTCTTGATAGATTTTCAACCTTAGAGTTTTAAATATTTTAAAATATGAGGAAGTATCGTACAGGCAGTTTCAAACATTTTAGAAATGGGACATAAATTTCTTCTTTTTTTCATAATTTTATTTTCCAGTAAATTAAGTTCAGATGTTAAAACACATTGTTTGTTCATGCATGCACACTCTATGAATAATAAAACAAAATAAAAGTTTTTTCTTATGAATGTTGAAGCTCCCTTAATTAAATTCCTAGCCATAATATCCAGTTTTTGAATATTTCTGCTTTTAAATTCTATAGCAGGACAAAAAATTTTACTCGAATCTTACTTTCAAATATACTCCTATTAAACGTTCATCTAAACTGCTGCAGTTAGATTACGAATTCCAGACTGACCAAAATAATGACTTTCACTTCTTCTGCTGCACTTTTTTGAGCTTTCAAAGAAGACGCGCCATAAATATAAATCGTCTGCTCACTTAGCAAGGATGAGAAGATGAATCACCGAACAGCTGTTAAAGCCGAAGAGGCAGAACGATATCGTTCGAAATTGATCTTGTCAGGAAACTCTTGCGCTTCTCTCCTAAGTTCTAAACCCATACCGCGCCCTCCAAAGTACAGTTGCTCCTAAATCTCTCCTGGAACTAAAACAGCAAGGAATTCGCAGCGAAGTTTGTCGAATGTCTTTCTATCCATAAGCTTACATTCTTTGCATTGAAAAAGACGTTCCTTGTAACTCCGAAACACGTGGATGCAGCAATCTGTAATTTATGTGCATTTGAAAGTTAAATAACCATGATTTGCTAGAAAATATTGATCATCTATTGTTTTAAACATTTGAGGAATTGTATCAAAGAAGCGGTTTCTAAAATTTTTGAGATGAGTCATAACTTTCTTTTTTTAATATTTTATGAGAAAATTAAGTCTATTTTTTCCTGAAATAAAACAAAACTAATATTTTTCATTAAAATTTTGGAGTTCTAATTTTCGTTCTCAATCAAAATACTCCTTTCGAAAATGTATGCTAATAAGTTCTATAGCAGAAGAATATTTTATTTGAATCTTACTTTCAAATGAAATCCTATTAAACCCCCATCTAAACTGCTGCAATCTGATTTCGAATTCCAGACTGACCAAAATAATAACTTTCATTTCTTCTTCTCCGTTTTTTGAGAGTTCGAACATGACACGTCATAAATATAAATCGTCTGCTCACTTAGCGAGGATGAGAAGATGAATCACCGAACAGCTGTTCCAGCCGAAGAAGCAGAACGATATCGTTCGAAATCGATCTTGTCAGGAGCCTCTTGCGCTTCTCTCAAGTTCTCAACCCATACCGCGCCCTCCAAAGTACAGTTGTTCCTAAATCTCTCCTGGAACTAAAACAGCGAGGAAAGTATTCGCAGGGAATTTTCCACGAGGCAATGAAATCTCAAAGGATTCCCTCAGAGACTCAGATAAAGTGGAATGAAATAAATCTTTTCGACCGTAACAGAATCTTTGGAGCGATTTATGCCGCTTTAATGGTGAGATCTGTTCTTCACTTTATAGAATTTTGCAGGAATTTGGACTCATTTTCGTAAGAAAGAGAAATTGGAACGTTTCTTAATTTACGAAGGTGTAGGTTAGTACAGTAAGAGTTATAAAAGGCATCTTCACACACTAAATAAATACTTTCCAAATGACAAGAATTAATATTCCTAAAATATTGTTGAGAAAGGATCTGAATTTTCATTTGTAGAAAAAACGCTTGATGGAGTTTTTTAACATTAATTTTGTCGCGAGTTCTCATTTACATATCTTCATATACGAAATCATCCCAATACGTTAAAAAAAACTCTTTAATAATCTTTTTTAACTGAAAAAAGTGCATCATTTCTCTAAAAACTTCAAAAGGTGTAAATTACAAATAACTTTTTAAAATATTTTAAAATCAATTTGTTTTCCAAAGGAAGTCAATTTTGCAATAGTTTGGTGAATAGAGATATAGATATTTCGTTCTTTTCACGTGTAAGTACTGAAATACCATAAGTGCATAAACTGTTTATTACTTTTATAGCTACACTAAAAGTGGAATTTTATGTGATAAAACCTATGTTATTTTTTCTAATACAGTGCGTCGCAAAAGTTTAAGCACAACCGAAATCTTTTGATAAGACAAAAAGTATACACCAAAAAGCTTCGAAATTTTTACTGTAATGAAACAAATAGCTTACAAATCCATGTTTCGAATTTGGAAACAATTCATAGAAATTAAAATACGATTAAATGATAAAATCAAAATTTTGCTGTCGCAAAAGTTTAAGCACAAAAACGGAATATATATTTTTTAAAAAGCATAAAAGTCTTTTAAGAGTCTATGGTGTTACCATTGCATCTGATGAGTTCGAGTATGCGATTTTCCATCGATAGCACGAGATTATGGAAGGTTTCGAAAGTTAGTCTGTACCAGGTTTCCTCGATTGCAGATTTAAGCTCTTGAACCGAGCAATACTGCTTCTCATTCTGGTATGGTCACGTGCGAGAATTTCCCAGATGCTTTCTATGGGATTTAGTTCCGGGCTGAGTGCTGGCTAGTTCATTACACTAATATTTTAGAAGCAAGCCATTCTTTTGTACTACGAGAATTGTGTATTGAAGCGTCGTTGTATTGCTGAAAAATCCAATCAGGACCACCTAGGACTTCACCAAATGGTAACAAATGCTTTCTCGGGGTCTCTTGATACCTTTCTGAGTTTTGTCTACCCTTTAGAAAGCTAAGAGAAGTTTGTCCGTTGAAGCAAAAAGCGCCCCATACCATGACTGAGCCACCACCATGTTGCCTACTGAATACGCACTTCGGATCTTTCCTCAAGTCACACCAGTAGTATGAGAACCCATCTTTACCGTCTAAATTTCATTTTTTTTTCATCAGAGAGCACAACAGTAATCCATTCGTCACTATAATGCATATGATGCTTTACCCACTGCAGTCTTGCTTGTTTGTGACACTTTTTCAGAAAAGGTTTGCGAGCTAACTTTTGTTTTTTGATAATTCCTGATTCTTTTATTCGTCTGCTTATGGTATCACGTGATAATGTTGTTACAAGTCTAGCTTTTATTTGATTAAGTGACAAATTTTCAGTTAAGGCCAGTTTTTTAATTCTTCTATCCTCACGAGAGGTAGTTTTTCTCGGTCTTCCTGAGCAAAACGCAGGTTTAAATTGATTTCCACGTTTCAGAACATTATAAATATCACGTTTAGATCGATTTAAAATCACTGAAATTTGCATAGAGTTACCTTCTGTTTTCAGCTTCCAGAGTTTCACAACTTCTTCAGACGAGAACTGTAGTGACTTCGGCATCTTCATAACACTTTAAGCCATTGCTACACTATATAACTCGTTCAAAAGAACCGCACTGGTTCTTCACGCATCGCATTTCAAGAGATATTTGCATAAAATCTGATCTGTGCATAAACTTTTGCGACAGCCAAAAAAATATCTTTTGTATTTTCTGATTTTCGTTGCGGTTATATTTTTCAAAACTTCAAACACTTAATTAGGATCATAGTAGCCACTTACAGTATAAATATGAAAGCATTCTGCTGAAAAGATTTTTTTATTTAAAAATTTGCATTGTGCTTGAACTTTTGCGACGCACTGTAATATTTATTGAAGCAAAATTTTATCCAGTAATCGCCTGTTTATGCTCATCAAAATGTGATTAAATTTTCCCCAAATATTGCAACTTACCCATTAGCAAAAAATATGGTTCATTTTGTGATTGTTCAGTTGAAATTTATTGCTGTGTTCAAAATGTCCCAAAAAACTCCTTTTAATCACTAATAAATATACAAAAATTGGAACAGGCGTAAAATAGCTATATTAGTTAATATAAAATGAATGTCCCTTTTCCATGCAAAAAAGCAGTCTTTCTTTCAATAGACGGAATATATTTATGGGTTTCCAAAGACTTGTTTTTTTAAGTTCTGCTTATATTGCCTACATCAGTAAGATTGAATCAAATCTTTCGACAATTTTAAAGATACGTAACATCGTATTTGATGTATTATAAAAAATTCACAATTATTTATCAAAATGTATTCTAGCAAAACAATTTTAAGTATTTTTCGTGTTTTAACAACACGTCGTGACTTTGCTGAGATTTTACAACTCTAGCCATACTGTGTTTTACTTGTATGTGTGATTGTGTTTGTGTGCCTTTTAGTTACTGCTAGTTACCGTAACGAAGTTGAAGAATGTCATTTTTCATGGCTGATTCAAAGGAAATATGTTTGCCAACTGTTTTTCGTCTTTCTCCGATATCTTTAAAATTCAAATACTGTCGTCTCCGCTTAATCGGGTAACGGATAAACGAATACCCCGCTTATACAAATAAAGTATCTCTGAACCGAATATTTTGCCAGCCACGGAGGCAATGTAGAAGATCCCCGCTTCATAGAATACCTCGCTCAATCGAATAGTATTTCTTGGGACCAAAGATATTCGTTTAAGCGAGGCCGACAGAATTGATATTCACCGGCTAATGTCTATATTTACCAGCTTTTAGACTTTGAAAAATGGACTATATTCTCTTATAAACACCCAAAATTACATTAATGAATTTCATGATTAAGAAGTGGCTTCTTACTTTTTCTGTTTCTTTGATAGAATTCTACCTATAGCCTGGAATGCTTTCTTTTTTTATTACAAAGTAAATAAAGTTAAATATTTTTAAAAGCTCTTAAGATCTTTTTAAAGCACTTACACTTATTAAGCGTGTTATTGGCTCTTCAAAACTACCTCGCTTTTGAAGTACCACTTTACGCTCTCTCATTTTCTCTTTAATGTTTCTTTACTTAGTCTCTTAAACCATTCAAAACTGATCAATACGCGTAAGCTCTTTTCGTTTTATAAAACAAGTTTCTTCTTTGTGAAAGATTTTTTTAGTTTTTTTTCCACAGAAAAAGAAAGCAATAAAATAATTTTACTGAACAAAAAATTCACATTTTTAAATTTTTTCCCCCTTTGCATCATTTTACGTTGTTTTTTGCACGTTTTACAGCAACGCAAGTACTTAACTGAATGAATATCTTTTCAGCATTTTTTCAACTTCAAATTGTAAAGAAATATAGGACAGCTATGGCGATCATAAATCTCGGAATTATTGAAATATCAGCGTTTAAAAAATCTTTTCTTCCGAAAAAGTTATTATTTGCTCATTAAGAAATCGATGTAAAATTTTTTCTTTAAAAAATGCATTACATTGCATTAATGAAACAAAAAAAGTAATTTTAACTGCCACTTTTTAAAAATACATAAAAGAATTTTTTTTTCAAAAATCTGCTGATTATTCGGTGAATGAAATTTTTTTCTTCTTCTTCTTGTTTTTCATGAGTTCAGTTCGCAAGTTAAGTATAAGTAGTGTTTAAAAGGATTATTTACAAAGAACTCTCATGAAAACCAGTTTAAGTTGAAAGGATTGATGTACATGCAATTTTCGGCATTACTTATTAATTTCTTTTGCATCAGCGCACCTGTTTCAAATTCTTATATCTTGCTCGGCAGCCTTATGTTTTGAAAAGATAAATATCACATATAATTCATATTTAAGGCATTTTTCTGAAAGCAATATAGTAATAAAGCAGTAAGTAACCACCCCTAAGCCAGGGATAAGGCAGAAACACGAGGGGCGGTTACTTACTGATTTATGCCCAAGCTTTGCCTCAAAATTTTCGAGTTTTACCGTACCAAGTGCGGTCGTTCGTGGGTGTTCTGATTCCACATTAGCTACCAGTTTTTGTTGGCTCTCTTTGCTCTATAAGAATATTTTTGCCTCCATCTCATTTAATTCCTGCTCCATACTGATGAGTGCATAATAAGCACGAAACTGCAGTCCATGGATAGAATAAACGAGCTGGTGGTGTATTGCAATATAGTAATACTTAACAATCGTTTTAATGTTCAGTCCTAGTCGTATCTCAGCTGTTAAACGCATTTACTGATTCAAAAATAATTCCTTGTTATCCTTAATATATTCAACTCAAAAGATCTATAAGTTAGTAAAATCGTTGCATTCTTCTGGAAATGTGAAGCGCTTATTTGTATTTTTTCATTCCCATTTTTCAGTTCCTTTTCGTCTGTTGAAATGTTGATTATAAAAGCACTCACGATTACCGCCACAGCGTTTTCCGTAATAAAAATTTCAATGAAATCGCATAAGGAACTTTCCAACCTGATTTTAGTATCACCCGTTTATGTCATTTTTAAAAGCTGGAAGTCTCTGTGGCAAGCTTTCATTAAAAAAAAAAACTTATTTTCATTTAATAAAATGGCACCGAAATTGCTTCCGCCACGGCCGACATCTATATTAACCCATTAATTCCTAGCGTCCCTTTTTAGGGACGGTTCAAAAAATTGTCTGAATTTCCCCAAAATGAACATTTCAACCAAATAATAGTGTTCAATTAGTACCTTGGGATTCTTTCAATTCGTTATTAACAGATTGCAGCATATAACCATTGTAAAGTGTGTCTGTAGCAGTTTTAATATGATCTTTATCAAAAATGACATCGTTCACGATCTCAAGAAAAAAAGCTAAGTTTTCAAAGTTATTCCCAGCTTCCCAGTTTACGTTAATTGCTGATTTTATTTCTTCCTTATAAAATGTCTTTATAAATATTATATCGTAGGCAGAAAAAAAGTTTAGTAGAAAAAATATGTACCCTCTGGGGTCTATCGTAACTTTTGAGGGACGATTTTTCTTTCCTTAATAAAAAAATTATTTTTTGCATGATATCTTTAAATTATTTTTCCTGTCCATTAAACACTGTTTGTAACCAGTATACAAAATATCTTTGGGGAAAAAAATGTCAGGAATTAATGGGTTAAATATTTTAAAGAAGTTGCTACGCCAACCTTCCAGCACGAATCAAACTCATGTGTTCTTTGAAATTTTAAACTGGATAAATTTTAATTTTTAATAAGAGTAAGTTCGATATCTTTTGGAACATAATTTGAATTCCAGCTACCACGGCTGTTTTTTTTCCGCACTGGACCCCCTGCTTCTCTTTACGGTTTCAGTACGTAAACGTTTAAGATATCACATTATGCAGCTGATCGTAATGTAACAGAACCATAAGATTAACTTCAACTAACAGGATCAAGAAATTAAATGAAAGAAGAATGCGCAAACACATAATTTTTAAGCATGTAATATTTTTTAAATATGTGTAAACATCTGTTCTTTGATTAAAAAAAAAAAAAAAGAGCTTTAACAGTAGCTATACTTTTTACAAATGTGATTTAAAATCGTAATAAATACCTAAAATGCTAAAAATAGAGCTTGATGGAAAATATGGGAACAAAAGTTCCCAATTATCATGCAAATACCAAGCATTCTCCACGTTTGTAATCAATGCATCTGGTAAACACAATTACACTAATACCAAAAGCAATTTCACACCGCAGTGCGTCTAAAACGAAGCTTTTAAATTCAAGTAGACAAAATACTTAATTAGATAATAGAACTTTTTGAAATCTAATTAATGGAGAAAGCGTATATGCAAGCTTGGCAAACTTCTAGTACCTAAATATACTCTTAAGTGAATATTTAAAAATCTGCAAAATTGGAAAGGATGAATTGGATTAGAGTAAAAAAGATACAATTTTCTGGCACAAAGCATACACACACACAGCAACTAGTTTTAAACATATTTTGTTCCGTTGGTAATTAATATACCTTTATTACATGTCTAAAAAAACCACATTAATATTGCATTAAAGGCACTAAAACGTGATTGGCATGAAAAATAGTGAATTTAGACTTATTTCTTTCTCTGTGACATATGTGTTTTACAATCATTAGTGAAGTTTAGATTTTTTATATCAAATAATAAAGTATGAGCGACAATTAAGAACATGTTGACAAACAAGGCCACCCTCCATTTTTCTTTATAGGACAGTAAAAACTCCCTAGATCCATATTTTATTGTTTTCAGAAAGCTTCACTATAATGATAAAGCGTTTCAATAAGCAGTTTGTTTTCAACAATCAAAAGTGTAACAAGTTATTCCAAAAGAGTTTTGTCAAAACTGCCAGTTAATTTTGCTTCTTTTTGGCTTACTGTAGTTTACTACTACAAAATAAAGTTGCTAATTGTTCTAGAAAACCTAATTTATGTAGTTAACGAACGCAAAAAGAAATATACCGGTGAGTACCATCATTTTCCCAAGATTTCATCCTAAGATTTGATTGCCTAAGAGAAGAAACCCATTTCATCACAAATGAGCAAGTATTCTATGATCCTTACTTTAGCCCTATTTGACATACTTTTTAATATTTTATATACTGTACAGTTACAAGAGAAGTTTAGCAGTCAAAACTGTTTTACCTGGTTTTTAGTTGAGTGAGGATTTATGTTTTGAAACCGTTCTATTTTTTTTTAATATGTCAGTGTCTTTAAATATGATTTTTAAAAACTTAAAAAACTTAGTAACCTCGTAAAATTTTAGGTCGCTGCTTTCTACCCGCCTTTTTCTTTTCCTTGTAATATTATCAGGTACTGTATTTAAATTCGGGGTTTTTTCAATGAGAAAAGATTTATAATTTACTGTATCTACAAGCATTCTTTATGGAAGCACAAAACGTACAAAAGTAGAGGAGTGTGGGGCAGTGAAACAGTTAAGACAAATTAGACTTTTCAAAATGAATTGATGAGAAATTTAGTTTATAAATTGCAGTAAAGAAAGCTACGGTTTTGTAGTAGAACGTGAACTGAAACATTAATTTTCATTTTTGGTAGTAAATTTTAACTTCCAACTAAGAGTAGGAAACTAGCCATCATGGGTTTAAGATATTTAAATTCTTTTCTAATTAAATATTTTCTATTTTATTATTTAAAATATTTTTCTTTGAATGAATTTTGATGAACTAATGCATGGCAATTTAGAGAATGAATAAATGAATGAACTATTAAATAATTGTATAAGAACGAATAGTTTAATAATAAATACATAAGTGAATAAATAAATAAATAAATGTGTAAGAAATTATGAACGAATAAATCATGAATGAAAATGAACTGATAAACTAATGAATAAAAAATAAATGAACTTTTTAACTTGGCTCAGCTCACTTTGCCTAGCACTTGATAAATCGTACAACGCAAAACATGCTTAATTTTAAATGCACAAATACTTTACTAAGCGCTTGTAATTCTCAAATTTGTCATCAAGTCAAAAAACACAGCTTAAAAACTTTAGCAGGAAGCTTTAAAGTTGACCTAATAATTCAAAAACAAAAAAAGTTTATAATAAATAAGCTCAAAAATAGTTTTCTAACTTTAAAGCTATGAAATCCTCACTACGACACAGTAAAAAGCTTAAAAATTATTGACTAGCGGAGCGATTTGAAGAGATTTTTATTGTATTTTGTCGATAAATAAGAAACGAACGACGATACTTTGTTTTTGTAAACCAACAAAACGTATTTTCAGTGAATGCATAAAAATACCAAATGGACAAACAGTATACAACGCAAGTAGAGAATAAAACTGTAAAACGCAGTGAAGATATAATAAAAAAACGTCATCACAAAAGTAGAAACTCAATCCTGAAAACATATAAATGCAATAAAACAACGTTCTGATTCAAAATAAAAAATGCAAAATATGTCGCAATACCATTTCAAATTTTTTTTTTCTGGGTTTTCTCTCGAGTTATCACCAGCGGCGCCACGAACTTGCATTTTGGAAGGGCGGAAATTTTCAGTTTTAAGAATGGAACTCCAAATTTTACCAAATAATTAAATACGATCTTTCACACATCTAATGAAAAATTATTTTGGAAATAAAGCAAATGACTAAATAGAGATGTAAATTTCGTTGTATTGGTATTCGTTGCGACAAGATTTCAATGTTTATAATTCGAACAACTCAAAGCATGAAGGCATTTTTTTCGTGGCATAACCTATTAAATTGGGGTAGAAAAAGCTTTCAAACAACAGGCGAGAGTAAGTAGGAACGAAAAACAGTTGGTTTTGTAAAAAGAAAAAATAACTGAAAGTCAAATTAATTAATAACTCATTCACAGACTTGTGCCCTGATTAAAAAATGCTTCGCGTTTTAAAACACTGGTTTAAACGCTTATTTCAAATCTACTCGGAATTTTGTATGCAGTTTGATAGAAATATTAGTGATTAACCTTTGAACTTGCTATTTTTCCTAAACCTTTAGCCCGCTTTATCAGCCAATAAATCGTTATTAATTATTAAATTTATTATATTTGTATAAAAAATAGAAATCCTAACTTAATATGCAGGATGGCTTTGAGCAACATATTTCAGAGAAATTTTAACTCATCCTGTGAAAAATTGTACTGTGATCTGATTTCCTTGTTGATACTTTCGAACACGTCAAAAATATTTAATATTACTGTCTGAGAAGCAAATTCGAAACATTTTACCTGTCACGATAGAAAAAGTCTTTATCCAAAAATATAAGCAAATGTAGTGCTTTTGAATTGTCTTCTCAGTTTTTGCTTCAAATAGTTCGAAAAACAGTTGGTTTTGTAAAAAGAAAAAATAACTGAAAGTCAAATTAATTAATAACTCATTCACAGACTTGTGCTCTGATTAAAAAATGCTTAGCGTTTTAAAACACTGGTTTAAACGCTTATTTCAAATCGACTCGGAATTTTGTATGCAGTTTGATAGAAATATTAGTGATTAACCTTTGAACTTGCTATTTTATCTAAACCTTTAGCCCGCTTTATCAGCCAATAAATCATTTCACAGCAAAATGTCACATGCAAATTTACTTTTAAAAAATCAATACAATCTCTCGTTGTTTTAAGTTCTTCAATTTCTCAAGACAATTGATTTTCACAATTCGTTACATTTCAACTAAACAACGTTCTCACAAAGTTTAAAGTATTCACAATTTCCTTCGGTTGCAAATACTTTAATTCCACAAAAATTCTAACCGGATGTTACTTGCTTTGTCAAATCAAATCACGAAGACCTTGAAACAGCTGTTGGAATGAAATATCCCCCAACTAGCTTCATAATGAGAAATTTTCCTCATCTGTCGCGCCTTCAAACTTTCCCTAATTTCATTTAGAAACATGGCGTCTTGTTCAAACACTTGAAGCAGATTCCAAAGCTTATGTAAACTCCTTTAGGAATGCAAGTTCGGCATTTCCTCTTTATTCATTCTTTACGTGAGAGAAGGTCTTGAAACTTTTGCCAGATATAAAATAACTTGGATTTAACAACATACGACCGTTTTTTTATTATTATTATT
Organism: Uloborus plumipes; assembly: GCA_038373865.1. Taxonomy (NCBI): domain Eukaryota; kingdom Metazoa; phylum Arthropoda; class Arachnida; order Araneae; family Uloboridae; genus Uloborus; species Uloborus plumipes. The sequence continues at coordinate 24,382 of JAXGGA010003213.1, read as the reverse complement.
ATGACCATCTTTATTATCATTTGTAACCATTGCACGATTATGGTGCTTTAGCTACACATTGCAAAAAATGAAATGTTTTTTCACAGTATAGTACTGGTAGCGCAGATTCTCTCTCTCTCTCTCTCTGTTTGTCTGTTTGTCTGTCTGTCTCCCTTTCTCTCTCCCTCCCTCCCTCTCTCTCTCCCTTTCCCTCCCTCTCTCTCTCTCTCTCTCTCCCCTCCCTCCCTCTCTCTCCCTCTCTCATTATTTCAGTTCATTTGTTTTTCAGCATAATTATAAACTTCTTACGGGAAAGAATTATTCTTCAACTTTAACATTTTTCATTTGACCAAAGCCTTTAACATGAGACAAAATAAATCGAAAACAAATCATTTTACCCTTAATCAACAATTTAACGACTTATACTTTTTCACTTTAAAAATTACATAATGCTGCGTCTAGCTTACATTAAAATGCAATTACACCACGTAATAAACGCTAAAGTCATTTGTTTGACGTGCTACAAGATAAGAAATTTCTTTCAAGAAAGACATCCGACCAAATTCAAAACTAAGTAACTCATGCGTTTATTAATATTTTACGTCAATAAAATATTTCAGGTAAAATGGCATCCAGCTTTGCAATGCAACTCTTACCTCCAGCAGACCGCTCAATATGGGTCAATAAAATGAGGAAGAAAAATAATTTTGTCGCTCCTTTCCTGAGACTATTTATTACTTATGGCTTCTTGCCAACTGCCTTAAAATGCTATAACACCCAATACTTAAAACGAAAACATAGATATGTGTTCGTAGATCCATAAAAGGTGCGTGATTTCCGTTTTTTTTTTTTTTTTTCATAAATGATAGTTTTGTTTAATGCGTTTACTGCTGATCCATGATAAATTTCCGATACATTATAGAAATTCTGTCACATTTATGGATGTTGTTCATAATAATTTAGTTAGGAGAGTTCAGGTGAAATTATATATGTATAAAGTTGTAAATGATACAATGTATCAATACGAAAATGTTTAAAACAAGTCGCTCTTGGCTACGAGCTGATATGCTAATTTTTAACTTCAATAATAAATTGTTATTGGTGTCTTTTCTTCCACCTTCTTCATCTAGAAGGGTCAAATTTTGAGCAAATTAAAAAATTTTACCAAAGGAAAGCCTTAGACACTTGAACTTTTTACTTCGTACGGTAATACTAACTTTCAATTTCTTGAAGAAGAAATATTTCATTTGCCATTAGTAAAAAATAAAATGCTACTGCTTCTGTTGAGTTACGTGTAATTTTTTCAACAACAGGGATGTAGATACATAAATATCTATCCAGTATTGTTAAAACTTATATATCCTTTTGGAAACAATTTGAACTTCTTTATGCTCCGAAAATGTTGCTTTTCGTAAAATATAGTACAGATAAAGTAAATTCAATACTTAACTCAATGAAAAGAAAATCAAGCATTTATTATGCGTACTTTAATGAATGCAGTTATTGAATGGCCTGTAATCTTTAACTGTCCTTGTCTATAACTACTTGTTTTGAGACCATTCGAATGTTTATAACTGCCCGTAGAATCTGACATGTTTATAGTCAGAGCAAATCATTGTACTTCTCCTGCCGAAGGAAGACTGTTTCTTATAAATAAAACTGCAATTATTGCTGTTTAACTCTCTTTGCATCGTAAATATTTGAATTTTTGCTTTTGTTATTGAATTCAGTGTATAATTCTCTTTAAAATCATATGGAGCCAGTAGGAGGAAACGAAAACAGAATTTCAATGTTTAAACTTCAGATCCTTCCCTTTCTTTAGAATGAACTGAGATATGGAGTTTAGTTAATAGCATCCACGATTACTCTCTCTCTCTGACAGTGGCTGGAACTAAAAATTTTGACTTTATGAGTCTTTCTTAGCGAATAAAATCATACTTCCTTTTACGTCAGAGACTGTGGAGCAAATTTAAAAACTCCATTTATTTATTTAATGAGGTTGAGGTACGTAGATAATTGCACTTTGCAAAATCAGTTTCAAGACAAGAATAAAATATCTCACAGGTAAATTTCATGTCTTAAAGACCAATTTGAAAAATGCTATCAACTTTTAAAGAACTAGTTTACGATTAACTACGAAAAGTTAGTTTGCTGACCCTATGCCGAATTACATTTTGTGAAACGTAGCATTCTTTGTAAGCAAAACGAAACCATTTCCAAACATATTACAATTTTTACCTACTCTGCATTTATTTCTATTACTTTTGAATTGAACACAAATGTTTCTCCTCTATAAATCATGGTATTGCTCTGATACGTTTCAGCAATCTTCTAGAACTATAAAAGGGAGTATAAAGATTAAAGCCTTGTCTCTAAGATGAATAGAAAGGAAAATACAGTAATTTATGACTACTGCCATACAGAGTTTATTTTAAGATACATTGCTCCTGTTGATCGTAAAAATAAAATACGAGAGTATAAAATTTCTTTAAAATAAATAAAGCTTAGCAAAAATTTATACGACATGATATGAACTATGAAGTCCGCAGTCAAGAATACTTTACAATTAGGACAGATATAAAAAATACCAAGTTGTTTACGAAGCATCAAGAAAGGGTTTTATTTACAATTTATTTATTTTACTGTCTTAGATTTCTTAGATGAAATGTAATGTAGTTCATGTAAAGTTTAGAATACATAATGTTTCGGCAATTCATGACTTAAGAAACGACGGTTGCTAAATTTAGTCATAAAATGATAAAATAATAGTAAATTAGCTCGGCAATGCTGTTAAAACCGACAAACATTTACAATTTTATTAAAAAGCGTTTATGAGAACTTCACTTCCGTCGCAGTACTTATTTCATCGATCACTTGTGTTTTATTGTTGTTTTTTTTATTATACATGCAAAATGAAAATCATAAAAAAAAGATTAAATAGAGGCTTAATAATAATAGAGGCCAAAAAAGTCACCTCAGACAAAAATTATGCATTAAAAAGCACCATATACTTCAATGAGTACTAGTATTTTAAAATAAAAGTTTTTCAAAAGATAAACTAATGAAGAGACAGATAAGTCTGCCAATTGGGTTACATGCCTACCCTGATAACATTTGATACCAGTGTAGTAAACTAACCGATTTGATTTCTTTTCTTTTCAATATATAAACCAGAACAATTCAGTTTCACTTCATAACGTTTTGATTTGAGCATTTTTTTTTTTGGGTTTAAACACTTCTGAAACTACCCAAAACAAAATTTATACAGAGGAAATTTCTATCCATACGTATTATACTATAATTTATTATATTTATATAAAGAATAAGAATCCTATATTAATATGCAGGATGGATTTGGGCAAAATATTTCAGAGAAATTTTAACTCACTCTGTGAAAAATTGTACTGTGATCTGATTCCCTTGTTGATATTCTCGAACGCGTCAAAAATATTTGATATTACTGTCTGAGAGACAAATGCGAAGCATTATACCTGTCATGGCGATAACATGATAGAAAAATTCTTTATCCAAAAATCTAAGCAATTGTAGTGCTTTTAAATTTTTTTCTCAGTTTTTTCTTTGAATAATATGAAAAATGAATTAATTTAAAACTCTGATTCAGATGTTTAGCTGCTCTGTCAGTGTAGTGCTCTGTTCAGATGCCTTCGTTTGCGTAAATAAGTTCTTTTTTTTTCGTTATTATGATTTATTTATTTATACTTTCGGCCCCCGTGTGTCTTAGGTGTCTGTTGTGTCTCGGGTGCTACTCTTTAAAGAATTGTGTAAAGGCGAGAATTGCATTAAAGTCTATTCAAGGGGACAGTAGTCATTTGTAGAAACTAGAAACAAAATGAGTAGGAACTGATCACAACTCGTGTTTACGGAAAACAATTTAAATTAATGATGTCAAAATTCAAATTAATTTATTTTAATGATCTCTTAGACATGTTCTTGTTTCTTAAAATTCGTTCAAGATAAAGAATAGCTCTTTCAAGTTCAAGCAAATTTGACGCTCCTGTTGGTATCAGAATAGCTAAATGAAAAGTGCAAAAGAAATAAAAATAAAATATAAAAGTGCTTTAGGAGTGAACAGAAGAATATTTTGAATACTTAAACATCCTCCCGGGACATAGAGAACCAATGTAGGAGAGATATTTTTAGAAAGATTTCTAATAGAATTTCGAACAATCCGTATAAATAAAACACAGAATATATATATGTTTATATGTATGTATATACCTTATACAAATCCACTGTTTACGTCGGATCTAGACGAAATTTGGTAGGGAGATACTTGGGTATCCGAGAAGGATCATAGGGTGGTTTTTGAGCGGGAAAAAAGTACCGATCCGTTCGAATTTCGAATAAAGGACTTCAAAATGGCTCTATCTAGCGAAATACTTGTCGGACCTTCTCGATCTTTGTCTCATTCGAAAGAACGCAAAAAATACCTTTTAGGAAAGTTTCTTTCCAAAGGTTTTCAATACCACTAATCGCTATCTTCACCTTGAGAAAAGATACGGACATTTTTAAATTTGGAAATATCCATTTTAAATTGGATTTATAAAAATCGTCTGCACGAGCGTAAAAGAAGTTAAACAGAGTGAAATGAATTATTAATGAGAAAAAGGTGTTGCCATTTTTGTCTTGAACATAAACAAATAAAATTCTTGCTTTTGTTTTAGGTTTTTCCTGTAATGGACGGATTTAAACAATTTTATAGCGATTGATTCATTTGTCGTACTGCGTTCTAGCAAACTAGTGTCTTTAATTTAATCGGGACTTTTAGACACACGCGTCACTTGACATGACATTTTTCCTCAAGATAGATCCCGTGCAGAGCCGGGCCAAGTAGCTAGTAAATAATAAAGAATTGTTAGCTCGAAACACATTGCGTGTTTATAAAATAATAGTTTCAACCAAAAAAAAAACTTGAAAACTAATTGCTCCAAAACTGCCAAGGGTCTCAAAATTGGTATTGAGCCATGATGCAATTCACTTTTTATTGAAATCTTGTAAAACTACGCATTTAAGTAATTGAAAATTTTCCCCTCTGAATCAATACAGTTTTACTAGAAGCAGAACAGTTTTTAATTATTCCAGATTTTTAATATGTCTGTACATAAAATCTAAGCTTTCAATCAAAAAATAAAAACAAATAGTGAAACTATATTAAACGTAAAAGTCGCACTCAAAACAGTATTACACAATAACTCATTGCTTTCCAAACACTTTTCTATATAGCAAAAAAATAGTACATTATTTAAAGAAAAAAACAAGTAGACGTCATGATTGCAGAGCAAAATGTTCAATAACGAAATAGCAGTAGTTTTAACCTTTATGTTTCGACTTTAAAATGGCAATTGAACCATGAAATTGGCTCTAGTTTCCCTCTTTGTCGCGTAAATTTTCATTTTACCTTTGAATAAAAAAAATTCCATTTAAAAGATTATGTCGCACATATCAGTGAACAGTCCCATTATTAGTATCTTTGCATTTTCATCATTCAAGCATTTAATGAGATTTTCATTTGCTTTGCTTTTATTTTTATCGATAAAATAAATTAGTTTGCTCATAAAGGTTCTGAGCTGCTCAAAAAAAAAATTGATAGTAATAATCAGCATTGGTTTATATTCCAAGTCGATACTAGGTCTTTAAAATGTACACGTATTAAAAAAGTGCGAAAGTGGAAAAATGAACTATTCTTAAATCAAAGTAGATAGCTGTAATTGGTATTTTTATCCCTTTTCTAACTGAAAAAATTAGATACATAATTATGATCGAAGCCTTTTAGTTTTCGTCATTGGGCACAATGTTATTTAATACTAACACAATCTAAAATATTTGGGAAAAAAATGTTAAAATAAAAGGTATCAAAAATATAATTCGTTCTTATTTTTCTCATCAACTACTTGAACCTTCTTCAATTCAGACAATAATTTTTTCCTTCATAATAAATAATATGAGCTACTATGAGCTACAATAATATTTTTCAATCATTATAAATTACTACTTTCGAAAAACTTTGAGGAAAAAAAAACAACTTCATGAGCAGAGATAAAATGATAGACTCGAAGTTTCCTTTCCCTGGATTTTCAACATATTCTACATGCACAAATAAATTATATCATACGTACAATTAGTTACTGAAACTTATACTGCCATTTAGGCAACAAAAGATAGCCCATATTATGCTTAAGCAAGTAAATAATTTTACTGTGAAATAAAAACCCTTAAGTTCATATTCGGTGCATATAATTCAAAATCAACTTCCTTGCATAAAACACATTAGTCATTAAACTCTAAAATAATCATCATAAATTTCGATCAAACTAAACTTTTATGATGCAATAAAAACTCTTCGATAAATTTTCAATTAATGAAAGACATAATTATTATTTGTTATATTTCATGTTTGTTATTTTTAAATGTTTCCATAACCTGAAGTTACACGATGCAAATTTGTCATTTATTTCATCAGATGAAGTATAATATAAATATCTTAAAACATATATTTTCCTGTGAACAATTTGAGTCAACTTAATGACGAGTAATATATATGAGTGCAAGAAATCAGCATGACTTGCTACCTGATGAGAGTTTTATGTCTAAGCATGCTGTGTGGTTTCGTTGAGTTTTCTAATTATAAATTTATCACTTCTAAGAAAGAGTGTCATATGCTAATGTGTGTATTCCATGAACTTTAATTACTTAAGGGAATTTCGAGTAACTAAATATGCGTTACTTCGTAGTTTTAAGTCCGCATTATATTTAAGCTATATAAAACGAGACATGTTTGGGGAATAAAACGTTCAGTGGAACCTCGCTTCTTTGAAACTCATTTAAACGAAACAACTTTAAACCAAAGTTTATGATCTAAGTTTTTTATTCATTGATTTATTTTTATTTATTCATTTATTTATATTTACTTTATTTATTTATTTATTTAGCAACTAATCAATATCACTACACATTTCTATTACAGACACAAACTATCCGTGCATTTCTATTACTTCCCTCTTTTCAATTCAAAAGCAAATTTTTTGAGCATTAAAAATTTCAATTTTTTTCAAAAGTGAATGAGAAAGAATAGGAATATTTGATATCGTTTTTAAAAGTAACTATGTTTACTACGTATTTACGTTTACAACTGAAGAACAATAACAACATTCAACAACTTGATTAAAATTAAAGTTTATTATAGTCTGTGTAACGGGAATCGACATTGTCAAGGTCAAATAGCTTTCCCACTTTCCACCCTTTTCCCCTTCGGGTTGTCATAGTTACGACACTATGAACTTTTTCCTTACATTTTTTGTGTGGGTTTTTTTTATTGTTTTATTTTTTTTGTTTTTATTTTTGTTTTGTGTGTGTGGGGGTGTTTTTTGTTTTGTGTGTGTATTTCAATGGACACTAGCCTGGACTATTACGTTGCTTTTGCAGAACATACAACCAGGAAAAATAAGCTGGGGGGGGGGGGGTCGTAGTGCCGTAACCATGACAACCAGAAGCGGAAAGAATGGACAGTGGAAAAGTTATTTGGTTTTGACACGTCAATTCTTGTTACATGACCCATGTATTATGTCTTATTAAATTTACATCGTGTTTTTTGACTTGTCACATGTGGGATATTAATTTGGCAAATCTGTTTATAAGTACAGTAAAACGTCATAATGCAGTACTCATTTTGCAACTTTAACCATCTTTAAAACCAGATTTTAAGTTTAAACTGTCTCCTGACGGTCATTTTGCGTACCTATTTTTAATGGAATTTTCAATTTTCCGAAGGAGGTCCGGTGCCGATCATTTCGGCTAATGAGGCTTTACGACATAACACTGCAGTGCTACGCACAAAAGTAGTATCTGCACTTTTTGAAAAAAATTAGTTAGGGCGATTTTCCACTCGACGACACGACATCGACGAAAGTCGGACGGTAATACTGCAACGATAATTCTCTTATAATGTCGTCTACTGCACTGTTTCCCCACTCAACCGATATCGTTGCTCCGAACGAGTCGTTTTTCACCGCATTTCATTTTGGGACAGCACTGTGCTCGCACGTCTATTATTATAGCTCCCCCCTTTAACAAATTACGACTGTTATATTTAATTTACCTCCGCAAAAAAGAATATAAATAAAAAGATATTATTTGCATGATACACACATTTTTATTACAGTCCCATCTTGTTTACAAGGAACAAAACGCATACTATCATACTAAAAATTTGAACTTTTCTGTAGCATTTAAAATCGTCTAAGCAACTAATGAAACAAAATATTAAAAAAATGAAAAAAAATATTTTCGTGCTACATTTTTTATTTATCGTCTGCAAATTTGAGCTTATATTAATGCAGATATGTTAAATTTAAACGCCATTGCCATGTTTCGAAGAAAATAAGCACATGAATGCATGTCGTCTCGATTTTATAGGCGAGACGGGTGCCATCCAACACGAATGATCCGACAAACGATATCGTTAAGTCGGAGACAACAGAATCTTCCTTGAATCGGGAGATGGAAAAGCGTATAGCATATACTAATACGTTTTGCTTGCACCAATGCCGGATGACGACAATCGTGTACGATTTATCGTTTTCGTGTCGGTACTTGGAAAAGCGCTCTTACTGTCACCAGGTGGTTCTATGTGGTGTATTTTAACTGCGTACAAAGTTTTATAGTCATCTGAGAACGACAAATATTTTTTTAAAGAATCCTGAAAAAGTATCTTCTGAATCAAATGCATGGAGTCGCGAAACTTTAAAGAGCAATATCTTAGTTGAGCCCAAACAGAACCAAAAATGATTCAAATAACTTCAGATTCATGGAATAAAATATATTTGTTCTCAAACGTCGGTAAATAAGGGTGGTAAGGGTATATAAAAACATGAAATTTCACAGAAAATTAGGCAAAAAAATTAAATTAAACATTCATCAGAATTCTTTTCCAGACCTCTCACTTAACTTTTAAAAAATGATTAGGGATGCACCGATAAGTAAATTGACAGATTACCGATTAATCGGCTGTTGATAATCGGTCGATTAATCGATAGAGGCGATTAATGATCAGGATTACTATTTGTAATATTACCAATTACACCATCCCTGTTTTTTTTTCATCTTTCTTTTACAATTACGATTTTAGAAACTTATTTATTTCTGAGAGAAGTTTTGTTTCTCCATTTCTCCAATTTTCACAAAATAACGACAAAATTTCATCCATTTTCCCAATTTTCATATTTTTGTAAATGAAATTACAGAAACACATTAGACATGAAAATTTAAAAAAAAAAATAGGGGGAAGCTGTGGTGAGCACTTTATAATTTAGCGGTGGTTTGAATTTAAATTTATTTTTCAATTATAAGTAGCAATTGCTTTCAAGAATTTAATTTTTTGAAAATTAGAAATCAGCTAAAAGCATTAAGCTAAGGAGAAAAGTATCGACACATGAAAAATGTTGCAGCAGTGTCTATACTGCCGTGCTAAGCGTAAAAGTGGTATCTGCAGCTGAGCTCACTGAGATATTACTCTTTAAAGTTTTAGGCCACCATGTATTTGTTTCAGATGAAACTTTTTCGGAATTTTTTAAAACTATTTCCCGTTCTCAGATGACAATATAATTTTGTATTTAGGGAAAATGCGTCACAAAGAGCCACCTGCTGGCGATAACTCATTTTTTTAAAAGTGCAGATGCGACTTTTGTACTTACCACGGCAGTATATGTGCATATTTATTCAAAATAGGAATATTAAATTATTAAATCATTTATATCAACAGAGAGTTTTTTTTTTTTTTTTTTTTTATTCCTTGAATCATGTGTTTTGTTTTTAACCGACTTCAAAAAAGGAGGAGGTGTTCAATTCAAAGCGTGTGCTTTTTTTTTTTTTTTTTTTTTGCACATAACATCTGATCTACTGAAACCATTTAGACGATTTTTTTAATCGATGGGAGATGGTGTAACTTAGGTACCATGTACTCATATGACGATATTTGTTCACTAGAAAAAAGTTATGATCGAAAAACTAAAATTTCATGTTATTTAAAACAATACATGTGCTATCGTAAATCCTTACTTCAATGAGCGACCCGATAGTCAAGTGGTTAAACGCGTTATTAGGTTGAAGTTCCTGATGGAATGAGATCGAGTCTATGTCTGCAAGGATTTTTTTGAACAGCTGCATGTTTGTTTGTTTTTTATTTGTATAAGTATACGATTTTAATTAACGAAGATATCAATTAATAAGTATTCGTGTTTAAAGCGATTTTTCCTAAATGATTAAATATGAAATCCGTTGTTACAAAACGTGGTTGATATAAAACTAATAATAATGAGAATGAGAATTTTGAATGAAGGCTTAACTAAATCAAACTTGAAACTCATTAGCGGGCAACGTACGTGGTATGTGTTAAAATTTTATGAACAGCGAGAAACTAGAATTGCTTTGAAATATAAATTAGTTGAAAAGCCGTTAACATTTAAATGGCTTTGATTAAGCTAGTACACAAATAAATACCAGATTACCAGAGAATAACAAAGATTATTTTTTAAGGTCAATCGTTTAAAGTTTTTGACGCGTTGATAGTTTCTTCCTTTTTTTTTCAGTTTATTTTATGGAGCATTTATTTAAGAAAATTAGGTGAAGTTTCGTAATGGAAACATTACCTTATATATCATAAGTACACTTACACTAAAAAGAATAAAATAAAAATATTTTTGAAAAGAATTGAACCGACTTCGTAACTTCACTCGGCAAGTGCTCTAAAAAGTAAAAAATAATTTTATTCTTTGAACACCATCGATACTACATTTAAACATAAGTTTTGAAGTCGGTGCAAAAACCATAGGTAAAATGATGTTAAACTACATTTTGCCAACATTTTTCAGAGAAACCATTGAAAATTAAAAGCTGAATATTCGTACTATTACATAAACAAGTGGTTGTCAATGTAGTGTATGCGAATGCGATTAAAGAACCTGGATTCATTGAAATTTATTTTTATGGTTGAATTATAGTTTCGTATGATTCTATTTAGTGTTTTTGCGCCGACTTCAAAACTTATGTTTAAATGTAGTATCGATGGTGTTCAAAGAATAAAATTATTTTTTACTTTTTAGAGCACTTGCCGAGTGAAGTTACGAATTCGGTTCAATTTTTTTCAAAAATATTTTTTACTCACTAAATTACTACATGTTATACTAGTATTTACAGAAAATATTATTTATTTCTAGTTTCTAAATTTATCCATCGTAGTTTCTTGTTTAAGCATACTTGAAGTAATTTTATTTAAAATATCTTTTCCGGCCGTTGATCAGCAAAAATTTGACTGATTATAAACGAAATGAAATATTCATATTTTCACATTCCGATTTAAAAGCGCAGGAATTTAACAGAGGATTATCTTTTAATATTCCAATCAGTTTTATGCATTGTATGAGCTATTTGTGTTGTTTTTACTCTGTACACTTTCATACTGCATGTTGTAGCAAAGTTTGCGGAAAACTACATTTATTTACCGTTAACAAAAATATTTATCATAGTTTCTTTGTGAAGGTATGCTTTAAAAAATAATATTTTAAAAAATATTTCGCCGATTAATCGGCAAGATTTTGCCGATTATAAATGACGATAAAGTGGCCGATTATGGCCGATTAATCGGTGTATCCCTAAATCTGATAATACATTGCATAAGTCACAAATCAGGATAAAAGTAAAATATATTTTGATTTCTTTCAAAGTAGTTACTTACCGATATCTTGAAAATTCTGAAACTTTTCAGTTTTTAAAAACTTCAGACGGGTTCGGGATATTTTGTTTTCAAAACCTGAAGCACACAACCATCTTAAGCTTGTGTAATGAAACATATTTTATGTTCAATTACTCGTATTTCTTTAATGTAAAAAAATGTATACAATTGCCAAGTGAAATTAATTAGCGAAAAAGGCTTGAAATCGTTTAGAAAAACATTTTGGGAAACGTAATTAAAATGTAAACTACATTCTTGGTGGAAAAAAAGCATAATACATTGCTGAAACATGTTTACGGCCAAAAATGAATAATATTGCACCTTTTTTAAGAAACTTTTTCACCCAAAATCTCAACACTTCTCAAAGTAAAATTACTTTTATGCAGATGAAGGTAGTAACAGAAAAGTATAATCATATTCTTTGCTATGTGTTCAAATACTAAGGAAATTGTTTTTGCGTTACATAATCAAAATAAATCATTCCTAAAATTCTCAACATTTATTTGGAGTAGAAAAAACAACAACTTATTTTTCCTGAAATGTATGCATGAAATATAAGAAATTGTTTCACACGACAGTTTGTTTTTGACTAGTAGAAAATAAATCATAATTAAGTTCTATGCATTTTTTTCTTGTATTATTCGTTTTATTTCTACTGCACACTAAGGGCCTGACTCCACATCAGCAAAAAACCGACCGAAACCGAAGACAGAAACCAAAAATATGGGTACTTTGAATTTAAAGGAAATGGAAAGTACCTGGATTTTTGGTTTCTGCCTTCGAATTCGGTCGATTTTCTGCTGATGCGGAGCCAGGCCCTACCACTTTCAGATTGAACTATTATCTATTAGGCAAAAAATGAAAGTCTTACATTAAATTACTAATATTTGTTTTAGCTGCAATTGTGCCACTTTATTATAGAACATAGCTTGTAATTGTACATTATACCATAAACAGATAGAATTTCAACAGATAATTGACTTTTATTTTCCAATATCAGTTACATCATCGTGTTCTTTTCTACATGTTGACTGGAAATACTACACACTATTTTTTTTCTTTTATTTTAATTTGATTGTTGAACATGCATCTCTTGACACAAATTTTAATTTTGAGGTAGACCGCGCAAATCAGCTAGTAATCAGTTTAAAAGGAGCGCAATGGTAGCATGCATCTTATTCAATAAAACGAGATTGAAATAATAATAATATTATCTGAGAAGAAAAGAAAGATTAATATAATGACTTTAGTGCCTCTACAAGTGTATTTCAAACACTCAAAATTAGGTATATAGCTTAAAAAATTAGCGGCGCTTTTTTTCACTTGATATTTTCAATTTTAAAAAATTCGTCGTAAAAAACGTGGGAAAAAGCAATTGAAATTCTTAAAATATTGCATTATTTGATTTTTTTTAAATATTTTTTTAACTCAAATGTTAAACATTCTAAAGCAAAATGATATTTATCTCTTCGTTCTCTATCATTTTCCAATCCTCGCTTTGAAAGTTTTTTATGGGATTGATAAATAATTATAGACGGTGTGTCTACCCCTAAGAACAATGCGTCCACCCAAATACAAAGGAAACCCCTCCCTTCCCTCCCCCAAAACACACACACACACACACAACGAGAGCCTTCCCTCAAAAATAAAGAGACGCCTCAAAACAATCCACTTAAAAATTTAAATGTCGTAGTCCGTGCCGAGACCCCCTGACTATGGTATTTATTACTTTCGTATTGTAACGAGTTCGTAGCACCTTCAACTTTCTTAAATGAGCATTCCAATCTTGAGGAAGTAACTATAAATTTATTTACAAGTATGTACACTTATTTACAATAGGGGCAGGAAACAATTGCTAAACATCCAGCAATTAGCTAATAAACAGTACACTGTACTCTCAACAGTAACTCAGCACCACGTATCTAACGTGAACAGTAATTAAGAAATTAGAAAAGCAAAACAAACATTCGCCTAAGCGAATAAAAACGAGCCTCTCAGAAATCAAATCTGAAAACAGCTCACTAACTCTGTTCAAGGCAGTCGGACAGCTATTTATACTCGGAAGGATATTTCTACAACATTCTAGCAAAATCTGGAGTATTCTGTTCATTCATAACTTAAATAATCCATTCAAGAAAATTCTAGTAATAAAAAGAAAAACCACGCGAAAATGTCTTCATGCTTATTAAATGTAGGGCAAGTGTAAAAACTACAAAACGTTACAAGGCCGGTATACAAGTGATAAAGGTGATATCTTCAGATACTTTTGCAACATGACGCCAGATAAAACCAAAACTAATGAAAATGATGCAAGGCAGGAAAAACAACAACTATTTACGAGATTTGTAACAGTATATTTTACTAATATAAAAGATGTCAAGGAGTACTTTTACGCCTTGGAAAAAGCCCGGGCTTGTCCGAGTATTGTGAATATAAGGACTAGAAGTTGAACTTAAGTGAACAAATCATTATAAAACTCGCAGTTATAATTGAATCGGTGAGTGCAAAAACAACGTAAGTCCAGAATTTCAAATTGTTCAGGAGAGAGAAAAAACGTCTTAATGCTTATTTCCACTTTTAACGTTCAAATAACAGGTTCCGTATCTTTCGAATTAGTAAATTGACTGACGTGATTTTTAACCTCAGCACGCATCTTGCCCCCCTCAGCTCGTTTCCATAAAAAACGAATTCTTGTGACTGCATGACGTAGTTTTTGCTCACACCGATTCAATTTCAAATACTGTCGGCCCCGCTTAATCGGGTAGCGGATCGACGAATACCCCGCTTATACGAATAAAACATCCAGGAACTAAACATCTCCCTGTGCCATAGACGCAAAATTAAAGATCCCCGCTTAAACAAATACCCCGCTTAATCGAATAATATTTCTTGGAACCGATAGTATTCATTTAAGCGGGGCTGTCAGTAATTGCATTTTCGTAAAAAGGTTTATGTAGTTTTTCTTTGTGCAGTTAAACTCATACGTGAATCAATACTATCTACAAGCATAATAATTACTTTTCACTTTGTAAAAGTTTTTTTCCCCTCGAAATGCGCACATTTTGATACGAATGATTCGAAAAACTGAGTAAAAATACACAAATATAAAAACATTTTCTGAAAAACTTACTTCACCAAACACATTTCGTACTTTCAATCTTCCTTGAATATTTTGCTTCTATTGTAAACTAAAATGCAAACTATTTTGGGGGAGAAGTTATTTTTCTATTTCCACCATGCTACGCAAAAATGGAAAGCTAATTTCCGGAGATTCGAAATTTTCAATTTCCGCAAAATCTCTTTCATTCCATTCTCTGGAGTTTTAATCTTGTTTGAAATATTTCGGCGATGTTCTAAAAGTATCTGAATCATTTTCCGTTGCCACTTCTCCCCATGTAAACATGTAATAAAAAGTAACGCTTTTCAAAACATGTAATGTATCTTGAAAAACGGTTTGCAAACTTGGAGCAAAGTGAACGGAAAATAAGTCAAGTTCTATTTTCAGCACAAAATTTCAATACTAATATCATTTTTAGTAAAAATATACTACATGTTGTTTAGAACAGAAAAGGTATTGATATAGAACAGCGTTAGGTAGTTTGAGATTAAAACTATTATCTATTAGGCTATTTTTTGTTTACTCGTCTTCTTATTTTTAAAGAATTACCGTTCAAATTCGTTGGGTTTTTCCTCTTTGTAACTACGATTACATGTTACAACTACATAGCAGTCAATATTTTTAGAATAACTTATGATAATTTATAGTCTAAGAGCTAGCAACCGTTTTCGAGACATTAGTTTAAGACGTCTGGGTCTTTAATATATCATTCCATATCGCTCATGGGATGCAATAGTGGCACAACTCAAAAAATCGTGTTTTGAGATAAACGGGTTTAAAGTTTTCATTGCTATGGGAAATGAATAAGAAACGCTTTAATATGCTGCCTTCTTACGGTCTAATATTGAATTATGAGCTGTGCCAGTGTTGTGGCTCAAAATAATGTATTTTTCCTATTTACACCTGTCCTTTGTTAAAAGCGCGTGTTTTTTGAGTTGTGCCACTATTGCATTCCATGAGCGATATGTTCTGCTAAGCAACATGTGGAGTATTTCGCGGTCGAGAGTGGTTGCGTTTTTTCTGCGCATCGCATTAATGCTGGTAAAAATAGTGATTTTTAAACCATGTTGGGGTAATTAGAAGCTTAGACCTGTTGTAAGAAAGTCATGTAATATATCAATGGAAAGCTTTATTTTTTTCCTTTACAATGGTTTTCGAATTTTTATTCTTCTGTAGTGAAAAAAGAAGTTACAGCATGCAAAAACTTTTGGGGTTTTTTTGCACTTTAAGTTTTCAACAGCGCTGCATTTCAGAAATTTTTGAAGTCGGAATCTTATAAGTGGCAGATTGCTTATCATTTGCGTCATTCACACCATATTTTGTAAAAGTCGGCCTTTACACCATATTTTGGTTAAAGTCGGAAATGGTGAGCTCAAAATTTTTTTTTCCTAATTAATTTGACGTAGAATTGGCCTAAAATGACTTAAAAATCAGTTTTTACCAGTAGAAGTGTAATGCGTAGTAAAAAACGCAACCACTCTCTGCCACCAAACACCCCGCATGCTGCTTAGAAGAGTATAAGGAAAGAAATATTAAAGAGCAAGAAGTATTTAAATTCTTGTTTTTTAGACGTTGCTACTTCTTGTACTAGAGTAGCAGTTTATTGACACGGGATTCGTGTCATTTGAATTCTACTCCATAATTCGTGACTCAAAGAATTTGAATGAGCTCGTTTTATTGCCGAACCCCGTTTGCGAATTATACTCCAAGTAATTTGCGTTTGTTTAGCAGTCGAGGTGGCTTATTGATTTAGACAATAAGTATTTTTGCATCTTTTTCTTTCCCTTTTTTTTTTTGTCATTTATGGTTTTTTTTATTATTATTATTATTATTTGTTTTTATCGTTTAGTTAATTGTACAATCGAACATCGTTGATGCGAACACTATTAAAATGAATTACAGCTAACGAACTACGGTTGAGACGAACTGGTTTTAAAGGTTCCTTGGAGTTCATTTTAATGAGATTCGCCAGTAATTTATGTTATTTTACTTGTACCTGTTTATTTATTTTTTGCTGACGTTAAGTCTTTCAGCATCTTATTCATTTTTTTCCACAAACGTTAACCATCTTACGCAATTATATTTTTACTAGCTACGTGGCCCGGCGTTGCACGGGCTACCTCTGAACAAAAAATTAACAAAACTTGAACAAAAATTGAGAAAAACGAATTCCTATTTATTATAATGGATATAAATTATTACTTCAAAAACCTTTATTAGGGCATAGCTGTGCCCCGTGGTTTCAAACGCGTTAATAAGACAACAATCGATTAAAAAACTATTTTAAGTACACCACGATATGATATGTTTCTGGTAAATATATAGTAAAAAAATTATGCGGGGAAACGCAAAAATAAAAGAACATTTGGAAAACAATTTCAAAAATTAATTTAATGAAGACAACCATTTCGTAAAAAGCCGAGCACGTGGGCCTTCAGGTCAGTGCTGTTGTCTGCCATCGCCCTCTACACACAGTTGCCAAACAATACTTCAAATGAACGCCATCTCTCGAGAAGAGTGGACACTAATCCGCTCGTGCTTTTTGACCATTATCATTTTTAAACTATAATAATAACTCCTTGCATATAGCGTAATGTTTTTAGCCTAAAGACTTCCTGATGAAATAGACTATTCAATACAAAAATTAATTTTCTTCAGTTTGAACCGGTAATTCCTGAGATTAGCTCGTTCAAATAAACAAGCAACCTCTTCAGCTTTAGATTATTAGTATAGATAAGCAGCCAAATACAGATTAAGAACCACTAGGACATGCAATGAGAAAAGTCACTAATCAATTACTACATTTGAGCAAACAACTGTATATATTTCATTCCGTGGTTCCGAACCCTCAATTTAACAGATGGAATTCAAAAGTTTTGTGCAAAAAACATTTTATTACCTACGAACCTTTTAAATAAGGACTTCTGGAAATATATTTCGATGTGCAATGCAATCCAATCGAATGCAGTAAAATATGTTCAAATTTAATCATAATTCGGAACATCCATTCTCATATTGCCACATCACATTCAAGTAATACTATCTAAAATGATACATTTATTTGCTTAATGAGATTAAAGTAATTATGTCCGACTGCCATTGAACTGATTACCAAATATTCAAGATTAATTTGCAATTAAAACCATTATAAAATATTGTAATGATACTTGGTGTTTGCTTTCAAATATGCCTCGATGTTAATTTGAATGTGCTTCCTAATGATTTTGGCGTTATTAGATTCATTAATGACAAAAGAAAAATTTAAGATACTAAAGACTTAAACTTTAACAAGAAGTTCTGTCAAGAACTAAACGAGCCTACTTTCCCGTACATCGACATCGGCATTCTAGCATCTGATCATTATTCTCTTGATTATCTAAGACTAAAAATTATGTCAAACATACCTTTTTAGCACTTGAAGCTGATTTCTAAAAGCAAAATATACCTCTCTCATCAGATGAAATAGACACATAAAAAGTAAATAAATGAATAAATAAAGTTTTGTCGCACCTTTTAAAGAATGTAACTGTTACAGTTCTTCCGTAGAAAAATTCCTCAATTGTTTTCAAAAAAAAATTAAAAGTACAAAGTACATCAAAACACATTTTATCAAAGAAAGAAAAAAAAAAACTCGTCCGTTAATAAAATGTCTCGAATTTCACTTTTAATCCGTTGCCAGTTGTTAAATATAAATAAAGAATAAAATGCCCTAGTGAATGAAACATTTTTATTACAAAAAAAAATCGTCTGCCAAAAATAATAATAATAATAATAATAAATTCAATAAAACAAATGAATAAATAAACAAAAAATCGTCTGCACAGTCAGTCATTTTTTTCGGACTGTTTACTCAAAAGTTATTAGGGGTGACAGCTTGCTTGAGCGGTTCAATGTTGAACGAAAAATTGTTCAAATCGGAAATGTAAATACGGGAATGAAGTATCCTTGAAAAGTTCTTTCCAACAAAAAAAAGTTTGTTCAAATCGGACTGTTCATTAAAAAGTTAGTATCGCGGGACCGGTTATTTGAACGGCTCAAAGTTGAACCAAAAATTGTTCAAATCAAAAAATCAAATATGGGAATGAGCTGTACTCGCCGAGATCTTTCCAACAAAAAAAAGTTTGTCCAAATCGGAATGTTCATTCAAAAGTTATTAGGGGGGGACAGACAGACCGACAGACCGACCGACAGACCGACACACAAATTCCCCATCTCAATACCCTACTTTCAAATTTTTAATTTTTCGATATTCATTTTACCTCTTTATTTTTTTAACTTGGCGATATTTTTTGGACTTGGCGATATTTTTTCGATGCATTAAGCTACTTTTAATACTTTTTTCGTCTTTCTTTTATTTTTAACGGGAAAGTAGGCTAAAAACGAAGTAAATATTTTATGGTTTTGTTTTTTTTTTTTTACTTACTCTGTTTCATTTTTCTATAACAAGAAATATACTTATTCTAAAACTTTCGGGAAACAAATTTAAAAAATTGTGCTGCAGGAAGCAGTATAGAATATTGTAATTATGAGACATTCTCATGAAAAGGCTTCTAAACTTCCGTGAAAAAGTAGGGTCAGTAGGGGTAATTATGAACAAATTTTTCCATTTTCGCACGCTAACGTCTCTCTGGAGTACCATATCCTATTTAAAAATCTGGACAGCCATCAGAAACAACTATTAACTCATCTGCTACACTGCGCGACTGCTTTTTTAATTTTTTGGCTGATGGAAGTTTTTTAAAAATCCTTGTTCTTAATTACCCCCAATTGTTCATAATTACCCCATAGTACATGGGGTAAATATTAACCTGCTTTCCCCCTATCTTACCCTGGCTTTTCAGTGAATTCCTTGACTTCATCATAAAAATGATATACCACGAAGGGATATCTGGCTTTCTTTCTAGATTTCTGTAGGAGTTCTGTTTTTTTTAGAGAAATGTTCGAATACATCTTCATGAAACTAATGTGCCAGTCATCACCCGGCTTTCCATCTTTGAACCAGACGTGCATGCCAAAGCATAGTCTTAAATACTGCTTTTCAACCCTTCCTTGAATAAGGCTTCTCAACCTCCAAGGAAACCTCATACGAATCCTAGCAATTAGATATTTTGCTTAAGTTAGCTTCACATCAGTTGGTATGTTCGTTAGGCAATCTGCTCCCATCCTATTATATTTGACATACCTTTAACTCTATTGTGCATAACACCCAGAGTGTAGGAGTTCTACATATGATCTACAGCGAAGCAGTGGCGCAGGTGTCCACTTCTTCTATGTAGGTCATATTCCCATTTATAATATTCACAGCTTTTAATAAGTTTCAGTCGTAAGTTGAGAGTGGCTTCTTCTTCATATAAGTGCGAGGCATTTGGACGTTCAAACGTACAGACAAGTTTATATTAATCATTACGAAACTTCGGCTCAGTTAAATGGTCAAAATAACTATTTGGATTATAATATTTGACTTGAAGTGGAAAAAACGACTTTGACATTGTGTCTCAATGTGTTCAATGTGTATAATAGTTTCATTTTTTTTTCCGACCTGGTTACCCGCTCATTCTTTTTTTTAACCCCTTATATATGTGTATATTGTATATCTTTACTAAGAATATAAAGCTGTAGAGTTTGTTTGTTTGTTTGCTTGAACGCGCTAATCTCAGGAACTACTGGTTCGATTTAAAAAATTCTTTTTGTGTTGAATAGTCCATTTATCCAGGAAAGCTTTAGGCTATAGGAGTTATTGTTATAACTAAAAATAATAATGTAAAAGATAATAAACTCTACGAAAAGATCCTCTCTTCTCGAGAGATGGCGCTCATAAAGAGTATTGCTAAGCTTTTGCAACTGAGAAGGCGCCCTCTACATTCAATGGTTGACAATCAAGCAGTTGCTCTTACCTTTTAACGCGGATTAGTTTCCACTCTTCTCGAGAGATGTCGTTCGTGAAAATTATTTTTTTAGCAACTGTGTAGAGAGCGCTGGTTGACAATTGCTCTAGCCTCGAGAGTCTTGCCTCTTGCCACATGGCTCAGATCACGAAATGGTTTTCGTGTTTTTCTTTAATATTCAGGTATATAATTTGTTTTGTAGAATTTTTCTATTGACTTTTGTCTTCCTTATTTCTGCAGTTAGTATTTGTTCTTTATTTGTTTTTGTTCTTTGCAACTTTATTATTATAGTGTACCTCAGGTACTTAACTAAGCCCATAATTTAAAACCATAGTATATTTGTATAGGATATTGTTTTCTTATTCTTTTGACCTTTTTTTTCTTATGTAATAGGTAGGTAAGTAGGTTTCAAATGAGTCAAACCTTCTTTTTTTTTAATGATTTAAGATAGTTACTAATCTAAGTAAATAATATGATTCGTCATATTTTGTAACGTTTTTACTATTTTGTATCATTGGTACTAAAAACAAAATTTAACTGCATAGTATTTTTATAGTAGTGTTTAATTATTTTTTTAACGTTTTTTTTTTTTTTCTCCTTATGTAGCACATATATACGTTGGCTTCAAATGAGTCTAACTTTTTTTTAGTAGTTGCATATAGTTACTAATCTAAATGAATAATTTGATTTGTCATGGTTTAGTACAACATGAGTACTTATCTAAACATATAATAAAAATGCGTGGTATTTTTATATTGGGTATTGTGTTGAATAGTACATTTATACAGAGGTAGCCCGTGCAATGCCGAGCCACGCAGCTAGTATATATATAAAAATCGTCGTCCCCGCTTAATCGGGTAACGGATAAATGAATACCCCGCTTATACGAATAAAACATCCTGGAATCGAATATTTCTCAATGCCATTGACGCAATGTTAAAGATCCCCTCTTAAACCAATACCCCGCTTAATCGAATATTATTTCTTGGAACCAACAGTATTCGCTTAAGCGGGGCCGACAGTATTATTTTTTGCCTCATATTCTCAAAAGAAAAAAAATATATCAAATATATTTATTTTTATTGATTTATTTTTTGTAAGCACTACATTATTACAGATTTTAGACTTTCCGTCATTATTTTTGCCTCATTTCTAGAATCTAATACAAATACTTTCGTCCGCGTTTTGCGTCTACCAAAACTTTCTAAGCCCTTGATTTCGTCCTTTGAATCTTTTCCGAAACCCTTTTTAAAGTCAGAAACTCTTTAAAGTTCACTTTAAAATTCTTTAAGTACGCCAACATTGAGCTACACATTGATTTCGTCTCTAGAAAGAATTCGTAAAACTTAGAATTCTCTAAAAAGGAGAAACTAACTTGATCGATTCCTCAGATTTTTTCCCTGAAGATAGTTGTTCAGTTTGCTCTTAAGATTTTCTTAATAAATGAAAAAGACATTCTTCAAATATTTACTTTAAAAGTAATAAATAGACTACTTTTGGAATATTTTAAGCGGAATTTAGGAACATTTTAAGCTTTTGTAACAGTTTAGTGTTCCTTTTACAACTATCGTGAAATGACTAATTATATCTGTAAGGTAAAACAATGATTCACGATTATTGTATGTGTTACGTAAAGATACGGCCTTATCTAGACCAGTTTTACCTTTTTCAAATTGTTTTCTTATTCATTACTATAAGCTCCATAATGGTTGAAATATACTGTATTTTTGCACGAATCGTGCAACTTTAACCGTTTTGCTCCTTTTTTTTTTCATTATTTATATTTTTTGACCATTATTCTCATCAATTTAAAGCGTATTTAAATTACATGCTTTGGACAGTTTCTGTCATTTTATCTTATGGAATATGTTAGGAGCTTATATAAAACTTTGTTGGCCTCCTAATTAGCGAAAAAACTCTTTTGATTTATGAACGGGAAGGAAAGTTTACATGTACTCAAAAAGCTTTTTTTCAATTTATAGCACGAGCACAGGCGTGCGGGTACAACTAGTATACATATAAATCCTTACATGTAAAAGTCACAAAATGTTACAATTCAAAAATCCTGTTGCTGTTGTTGAAACTGATACCACTATCCAAGCCCGAGAGGTGCATCTGCTCGGGTTTAAGACAGAATTGTTACGACTTCCGTTTTACTAGCACCATTAAAGTGGAAGTGCGATTTAGCTCAACATGCATGCGATTCGAACCATTTGTAGGGCAAGCAGACATTCACAACATACATTCATTCAGAGAAAGAACAAGGACACAGAAGAGAGAAGTACAACCATGCCCGAGCCGGGATTCGAACCCGGGACCAGGCCATCCGAGTCAGAACAAAAATCCTTCTTGGTGTAAGGTACCCCTCCTCATCAATAAAGAGGTAAAAGCTTTTTTTTTTTGTTATCAGAGGCGTTAATATATTATTATAGCCAGGCGTTACGCAGTAAGAGTCGTATTTGATGAAAAATAGTTTCTCGGTTTCTGCAATCAAAATACAATTGAACGTCAAAAATCCGAACGTCAAAATTTCGAAACGTCAAAAATTCAAACGCACTAACATGAAGTACTAAATAACTCAAAATAATTTCAAAGCTCTGTCAGCCGAAAATCGGCAATTTTTTTAATGAGCTTAAGTCCTTACAGATTTCCTTACAGATCGCACCCTTGCTACAAAAGTGCCACAACTCAAAAAACTACGTTTTCCAGGAATTGCAAAAAACTGTTCCCGGCTGACTCGGCACATTTTAGTATTTTTGAACTTGACAAGATGAAGACCGATACATCTCAAACTATGATTACTAGTTACGCACGTTACTCTACGACGGCTGGAAGACAACTCAAGATGTGGCATTTCAGAGGAAGATGTGCTACAGGTAGTTATCAAAATAATGGAAACACTTGAGATTCATAAGAAAAATCTACCGTTCATCGCAAATATGCAATCAATTGTTCTGTAACTTTAGTAATACAAAATATAGACTTCAGCGGACATTTCCACATTGAAATTAAATCACCCATGCATTCGGGGAACGACAAGAAGGGGGGTCGGAAGAAAAACCGCTTTTTGACCATAACTCTTCGAAAATAGCTCGGAATAAGCTGTCAATTTCAGCAATTAATTAGCATACTATGTATAATTACTGTACAAATTTTTATGAACGTACTACTTAAACTTCCGAAGATATGAAACATTTTTTAAAAAACGGCAATTTTTTTTTAAGGGTTTTTGCTCATAACACGCAGAGTTTTTGATCAAACCTTATAAAAACTTCAGGAAAGATGACAAAATACAAGAGAAAGAACATACTAAAACGGTAAATAAAAATATTAAAAATTCAATGAAATATGAACGTTAAAAGGAAATAATTTTTCACAGCGCATGCGCGAACGACAGAAATTTATAACTACAAAAATATTGTACCCTGATTTATACTGCATCTTATAAAAAAAGTTCCAGTTGAATATCATGAAAATTGAAAAAGATATCAGCGATCTAGTAAGCTGTATTTCATTCATTCGCAGACAATACTTAAGTAGTGAGGGCCTGTCCTCAAAGAGCTATTTTTAAATTAAAGGTGATTGCGTCATCGCTCAAAACCAACGTTTCAGAGGGTGTTCGGATACTTTTGGCATGAGTAACGTGTCTTGAAA